>BROG01000538.1:200000-420000 GCA_030159075.1 Atrina japonica
GCTATTGGTGAACAATACAGTCGAAATTGTGATAATGTACTTAAGATGAAAAGCAAATAGAACGAAATAGATCAGAAAAATAGCAGTTGATAAAGAACAAAACGTGTGTCAGGTGTTATTAAAACGGACAGCTATCCTGCCTTTGTAAATCTGACTAAAAAGACATAAGCCATTTCAAAGTGGTATTTTCTTCTTGAGTTTTATTTGCATATAGGAAGTTAGCAATATCAATTTCATGCACGTGTGTATATTTGGATAATAATAATAATAATAATAATAATAATAATAATAATAATAATAATAATAATAATAATAATAATAATAATAATAATAATAATAATAATAATAATAATGATAATAATAATAATAATGATAATAATAATAATAATAATAATAATAATAATAATAATAATGATAATAATAATAATAATAATAATAATAATAATAATAATAATAATAATAATAATAATAATAATAATAAAATACTAATTGTGAAAATACTAGTGGTAGGGGTAACAAGAGAAGTAATTGTTTTGTTATTGTAATGGTCTTACCCGTCGTAACAATTATAAAAATATGGTTCTGGACATGGACACGAGTACTACTTTGCTGAGAGATTAAAGAGATATTGATGATGCATAGATACAAATATATACGCATATATTATCAGTTTTTGCAACAAAACAGTATCAGAAATACATTGTATTTTAAAATCCTAATTTATTCAATTGTAGTTTATTTAATCCCAAGAAATATCATTTTAATTAACTGTCAAAAGAAGTGTATCTCGTGAATGAAGTCTCATGAACATACCATAGACATCTAAATGGGCATCAACTGTAACCCTTTAGTGGCCGACTTTTCCTTTATTAATCATAAGCTTGTTTACTGCCTACGTAGATATTTTTCTAGAAAACGACGGGAAATTGACAATTAATTGATGCGAACAACTTCATTACTTGGTCTTTGCAATGATCAAGAATAATTTTTCCACCTGAATATGGTTCAAATGTCTCCCAAATGATCCGATATGACAGACATGATCAACGAATGGTCATTTAATATATAAACGGGAACTAGTTCATGAGTTGTTGTCACAAAATTATGCGTTTCAAGCCTATATTTTACAAATTTTATAACCCATTTGATTACCTTGTTTGATATCACGACGACGTTTTGTCAATTGACAATGATAATTTTCCTACGTATGTCAATGCGATATATCCCGACTAACTAGAAATTAAAGACACCACAGAAGCTAATATATACGCGTTCATAAAGGTATGGAAATTATTATAAACTAACACAATGTCGTTAATGTATTTAATTGTCACAGGCAACAGCTAGCTTTATCTTCTTCTGATTTAGAAGCTTCTGAATAAAGTAAAGTCTTATATAAATAAAGAAACAGGTCATCTAATAAAGGTACACAATTGGTTCCCACTGGAATACCGATGGTTTTGTGAAGATCAATTAGAACTTCTAGCATCTTTAAATCCAATATTCGGCTTCATATTCAGTGAAGATAGAGATAATACGTATCAGTGGATAAGTATCTAAATTTCCGAAAACTACTTTTACCGAAAAACCAGAGAAGAGTCTCTATTTTCTCACACAGATTTGTTGTATAAATGTAGCGATATTGTTGAATTTCGTGTTCGCTAGAGGTAGATTGTATAGGCTGCGACTAGGAATTTTAATCTGGATGTAAATGCACACTCATGTTGACCACTCGGTAGGGGACGACCTATTTTCTATGCCACCTGATCTCACCATTGCATTTCCAGGAGTTTTATCGTTACTCTGACCTATCATACCTTTTATTTTGTGACTTTGGCGCGAAATGTTTAATGTGAGCAAGTATTTCTATGACGTATTGACGTGACGGTTGATGATTGATGGTGGTTAGTTTCACATCCAAAATCAATTATCAATATATATTTCGAACAAAGAACCTGGCACTGTACATGATTATCGGCTTATCTATATTTCCAATATACTGTATGTGTATTTAAATTAGCGCACTCATATTTTAGCGTTCTGAGGGGGGTTGTAGACTTATTAGTGCAATTCGCGCAATTAGGCAAGAATATATTTTCATTCAGCAATAATTTATTTTCCTGATAAACACTCTAGCTTCCTGGTCTACTTAAACAGCGATTGGTTTGTTGAGTAATAAAACCGTCAACGATCAATTTCATAGTCACTTTATTGAAACAGACCATTTTGTAATCATAACGCCACACACTAAGCTATGCACATTGCAGAGATTATTTTGTACTATAAAGTCCATTAGTTTTGTTGTGTATGCAGAATGACAGGATGGAGAAATTCTAGCGATGTACTTGAATTAGTGTAGTGACTTGAGCGCGAAAGACGCTATTATTAGAATACCACTAAAATAAGTACACGTACAGTAAGTGATTGAAGAAAACCTCAAAGAAGTGTACGGTGAATTATGAGAAAACTGACGTTACCTGTCAACATGATATATATATATATATATATATATATATATATATATATATATATATATATATATATATATATATATATATATATATATACATGTATATATATATATATATATATATATTATATATATATATATATATATATATATATATATATATATATATGTATTTATGTATGTAGTATGTATAATGTTATTTCAAAGCATTAAAACAGTTCTATTGCTGTTATTCGTTTTTGTGCAATATTGGAAATCACAATACATGTACCAGTTTCTCTTGGTTTTGTTATCTTAAAATACAAATACAGCAACTTGGACATATTCCTGATTCCTAGATTTTCATTAATGTATTATGTGGGAGATTGTATATGCATATATGCATCAGTATAATAGGAACATGCATCAATAGATACTTTCCAGGTGCGCAAAGGTAATTTCTTCTCACTAATGTTTGTAGATTACCTCAAGATAACACTTTTCTACCTATGTTTTTGCCTCAAATGGAATATTTTACAGAATCATTTGAAGTCTGCGATTTAAATACATTCGTCTGAAGAAATCGTTATCACTGTAACATGATGTTACGCTATATATTGGCCGTTTATGTAAATTCGGGAAAAGTAAACATATTTGTCATAGGATTCAAGTCAGACTGCTCGTCTTCCACATAATGATCTTATTCAAATACGACATGTCAGATTTCATTCAATACAATTTACAGGCCTTCATTTTGTACCTCGAAGCCTATTATTTTATCAAATTACATAATACAAACTGGAACGAATAAACAGCAAGGAAACGTTTTATACTATTCATACAAAGTATAACTTCTATCTGCATACATGTTGGCTGACAAAGATTGCAAAAAGCGCAAAAAGACGTCTACAGAACCCGTCATTAGGGAGAGTCCAGGGATATTCATGAAAAGTATGCCATACGCCCCATTCTTTACGTGCATTCTCTAATTTGCGTACTTTCGGGATAAGCAAACACTTTTTATTTGACTTGTTACAAGAGCACATTCATACAAACCAGTCAGTTCCGAACAGACTCCTAGGTGTCTCTGCTTGCATAAAGATCTTTGGTCTCTGTACAAAGGTAGGCGTGGTTCTCACTGATCAGCAACGGTTTGCACTCAATTCCCTCGATATTACCTAGCGCTGTCATACCTTGTATCACATTTCTTATCTCTACATCAAATATCATCAAGAAAGAGAAAAACTCGGGGTCAAATATGTATGAATAGGGTTCTGTCCCTCTTGAAAGGAAGAAAGGGCGAAATTGTCAAACTAAGTGTACGTAATTGTAAAAGTAGCTGGCATTTCGCCGCTATCACATCAAATACGTTCATTAAAAGTACAAAATACCACAGGACAAAGACCATAAATACACTTGTATTGACGTATATATCAATACACCATTGTAGTTAAACACATTGCGATACACAATATCTACAATAATTGATGAATTATCGCTGGCAAAGCCTGACAATTAAACAGCTATTTTGTTTTTTAGAATATATGGTACACATACAAAATTGTTTGTCAAAATCAACATCCTGGTCTATCAAATTACCAGGTTATTATTGCACATATGTAGATTGAAACAGATACATATACGGTTCTACATACATTTAAACATCCTCCTTGCCATGGTTATCGTCGTCTTCATCATCATAACCATCATCATCATCATGACCATCATCATCATGACCTTCATCATCGTCATCGTCATCATTATCATCATCATCGTCGTCGTCGTCGTCATCCTTTTCCTCCACATTGCCCGCCTCCTCCTCCTCCTCCCTATTAACAGCGAAGATGATAATATATACTCCTCACCGTCGTTGTCGTCTTGTGACAAGGGCTTATTCTTCACTTATTTTATTTGAGTATGTCTATGGAATCGATGCAGGTGTGACCGATCAACATGGAATGCTTACTCCTCCACGACACCTTATCCCACCTCTGGATTTCCAGAGATCTTTTGTTTGTCCAGTGTTAACCAGATATGTATATTTCTCTCCTTGAAAATAATAATAATAATAATAATAATAATAATAATAATAATAATAATAATAATAATGATAATAATTATAATAATAATGATTAACGAAACCCCACAAAACATAGTGTAATAAAATTCAACATAGAAAAAAACAATATAATAGACAGTAAACCAATAATGAAAAATACACAAATTCTAACAAAAACATGTTAGAATTAGCAATATTATATTGACAGATAATTAATTGTGGAAACAAGATGTTCCTAACGATGTAATTTTAAAACTTTTAAGCTGCTTTGTACTGATCATTTTAAAATTCCATAACTTTACAAAGCTATATTCATATTATTATTTTCATTATCATTTTTTCTTTTATTATTATTATTATTATTATTATTATTATTATTATTATTATTATTAAATACATATTCATAGTGATATATAATCAATTTTTTCAATATAGAATCACTGGTTTCGACAGGAAGGCAAGAAGACAGATGGAGGTAGATACATTATCAAAAAGAATAAAACATGCATTCTTTTATACACGTTTTGCAATACACGCTTTCCCCTTATGCTTCATTTGAAAACCAGAATTCAATCTTCCGTGTTTTGTATATTCTTTTAAGTTGTTTTCGACTTGTAAATAAGGATTTACAATATATATGCAATTATTTAAATACGTGCGTATATAGAAGACATTTCATTCTGTCAGCACACAAGAGAGTTCGTGAGTCGAAGAAAACATTTATTTGTGCGTGACCTAAAATTCCTTTGCATATTTGTGACATCTATTGTTAGCGGACTATTTGTTGAACACTCGTATTATCCGCGAATACCGCACTTGACATCGATAGTTCCCTCCCAATTCAAACATATAGAGAATAGAAACATTGATATATAATGTAAAATATTTCTCATAAAACCAATGAATTGCGATTTATCTCTTAAAAAGGTGTACTTTGAAACAATATTAAACATGACGATGTTTGTCTAAGGAGTGCTTGACTTGAGTTGACATTCTGCGTATTGTTCATCTGTATTTTATAAAAAAAATTCATAGTCTTCAAAACTCTTTGTTTGTTCATTCTATAAATGAGTTTGTACATAACTGAGACAATAGGGCCATGCAGTCTATTGTTGTACAATATCATTGCTCAAACTTAATATTCGTCTCTACTCAGACATATGATCGCGATTTGAATGCAAGAACATCTCCAAGTATGTTTATGCAGGTGCTGGCGTTTCCACCAATCTATCCCTCATTCTCAAGTGAAGATATTTGTACTTTCTGCTTTTAGCATTTAACAAAACTATTGTTCATGGTCATTTTTATTCGTACAGTAATCAATTGTTAGTTTTTAGCAAGAAAACATGGATGATAAAGTGACAGATGTAATGTATACTGCAAGATAAATATTCTTTACTTGCGAAATAACTTACTCAACTATCGATGTGGTACTGACTGTTGGGGCTAAACGGGATTTTTCTATTTTGTCATCAAATATGCAGCATTGGATTTTTTAACCTGGCATCTGATCTCACTTCCATTCCAAAGGTCAGTGATTGTCAACTGTGGATGTACAATGTCTCAAGGACTTACTGTATTCACTTACAGATTTCTAGTTATTCAAGTGCATTTAAGAAATTTTGACATATGGAGTTGGAAAGCGGCGGATAGATAGATAGTGTCTGCAGTCCATTGCCGCACTTAAAACGTCTTCATGGACAGCAGATTGTCTTCAACTGATTTGCATCCATTTTGTAGACAAAACTAATATTAACATTACATATATGAAAACGACAACTTTGTCATAGACAGAAACACTTTCGAAGGAACGGTAGCTGGATCTTTAAAACACTTTATTGACCGTCCAACAGGGTATGCTTACTCCTCCATTTCACCTAAACCCGAAGCTGGATTTCCAGAAGTCAGTGTTTGTCTAATATTCATCAGATCTGTATATGCGTAATGGACATCCTGATGAGTTATACTTTGGTATCTGAGATTTTTTTATATTGACTGATTTTATATATATATATATATATATATATATATATATATATATATACATATATATATATATATATATATATATATATATATATATATATATATATATATATATACATGTATTTATGTAAGATGGATATATTACTGAAATATTTTCGAGTACAATTGGTTTCATAATTCAGTTTAAATACAAAAATGTTGCAGCAGTCGTTCGATTATGAATGAACAAGAATAGGGTGAAGTTGTCAACTCTATCAGATTACTTATATGGTAAAAGCTGTTTATAATTTACGTCATGTGAAAATTTAAATCACTACTAAATAGTATAAACATAATACCAAAATTATTGATTTGAGATAAAAAAGGCCAAAGCAAAGGAATGTTTAAGAGGTTCGTTAATGTCAATAACACTTCATCAGTTGAGCTCAATTTAAAAAACAAAAATGTTCTGAAACAAAAATGGTATCATACAAGGACAAACAATTAACCTAGATATATTCCTAAATCCGTCTACTGTTAAAGATGACTACCTTGTCTTTTGAAGAGATTATAATTGAAATGGTGTTATCCATACGAAATATGGGGTGCTGGGAGTATATATACTGCCGGGGTAACAAATCAGTGGAAACGACCCAGTGGTTTGAAATATTATAAACATAATGCCAAAGGTATTGTTTAAAAATATCATCATCATCATCATCATCATCATCATCGTTATTAATATTATTATGAATATTCCTATTATAATATCATTATTATTATTGTTACGATGTTACATATGATCATATATATATATTATATATATATATATATATATATATATATCTATATATATATATATATATATATATAAATATATATATATATCAGTTACATAACACTTAGAAAAGCATACTGGTATATATATTTTGTCGACAATAAAAATAAACCAACAATATTTGAGGAACACAAAAACATTTAAACACTGATAACATGGATAAACGGTGATGATGAGAGAAGTTTAAGATAATTTACAAGAAAATGTTTACCAAGCGTGCAGAACAAGGTCGATTTAGATAACATTGATTACATCTTTCATATCAGCATCTTGTTTGCACACACACACACATATATATATCACTAATAAAATACTATTTAATAAACAAACAGCAGTTTTAAAACATGAAAACGCCAACTGCAATGTAGATAAGGGCCTGGATATTCAAAGCGCTGTTGAGAAGTTGATAACAAACATATGGTAAAAATTGTGTATTAACAATAGCGAATTGACGATGTATATATACAGAGATACAATGGAACTTATTACAAGAATCTCATGTATTAATGCGGGTCCCAACAAATTGGATATGTGCGCTTGAATCATGGGACAAATCAAACCAATGAACTGTAGAAATTGTCGTAAGTGACTGGCAAAGGGACTTGTATATTTTGTTCACATAAAACAGAGAGGCACCTAATACAGACCGGTTAATATATCGAAAATGCTGTTGGGCAACCTTAGATACAGTCACATAAGACAGAGAGTCACCTAATACAGACCGATTAATATATCGGAAATACTGTTGGGCAACCTTAGATACAGTCACATAAGACAGCGAATCACTTAATACAATCCGTTAATATATCGGAAAAACAGTTGGAAAACTTAGATACAGTCACATAAGACAGAGAATCACTTAATGCAGACCGTTAATATATGGACAAAAATATTGCCAACCTTAGATACAATCACATAAAACAGAGAGGCACCTAATACAGACCGGTTATTGACACAGGGATATCGAAAACCGCGTTTAATGTCAACGTTCCTCAAATTTTACGGTCGGTATAATAGTCTTGTTTGCGAGTATTCTGTTTCACTAAGTGAAATGCTGAGTTGCCTTTTCGTTGGCGGTTGTTGAGACGTCTGTCCCAAATGTGACGAGGATACACTCCTCACTTGTTTCGTTGGACTTGACTGTGGACTCACGGCGGGTGTGACCGGTCGACAGGGGATGCTTTCTCCTCCATGGCACCTGATCCCACCTCTTGGTTTCCAGAGGTCCGTGTTTGTCCATTTTTACCGGATTTGTATCTGTGTCCTGGACATTCTATTGATTTATACTTTGGTATCTGAAATTTTTATATACAGTCACATAAGACAGAGAATCACTTAATACAGACCGGTTAATATATTGGAAATACTG
Source organism: Atrina japonica (assembly GCA_030159075.1). Classification (NCBI taxonomy): domain Eukaryota; kingdom Metazoa; phylum Mollusca; class Bivalvia; order Pterioida; family Pinnidae; genus Atrina; species Atrina japonica. Next base: position 208,681 of record BROG01000538.1, read on the forward strand.
TTGGGCAACCTTAGATACAGTCACATAAGACAGCGAATCACTTAATACAATCCGTTAATATATCGGAAAAACAGTTGGAAAACCTTAGATACAGTCACATAAGACAGAGAAACACTTAATGCAGACCGTTAATATATGGACAAAAATATTGCCAACCTTCGATACAATCACATAAAACAGAGAAGCACCTAATACAGATCGGTTAATATATCGGAAATACTGTTGGGCAACCTTAGATACAGTCACATAAGACAGAGAATCACTTAATACAGACCGGTTAATATATCGGAAATACTGTTGGCCAACCTTAGATACAGTCACATAAGACAAAGAATCACTTAATACAGACCAGTTAATATATCGGAAATACTGTTGGGCCACCGTAGATACAGTCACATAAGACAGGGAGTCACTTAATACAGACCGGTTAATATATCGGAAATACTGTTGGCCAACCTTAGATACAATCAAATAAGACAAAGAATCACTTAATACAGACCAGTTAATATATGGAAATACTATTGGACAACCTTAGATACAATCACATAAGACAGAGAGTCACTAAATACAGACCAGTTAATATAAAGGAAATCGTGTTGGGCGACCTTAAATGGTCACATACGACAGGAATTCTTTTTATACAGGGGGTCTCTTAGAAAATATAGACTGTATTTGTGATTGTTGGGCGTAAGAAAATACACCGTTATGGATGTCATTTGATGATAAAACGAAAATGTTCCAGACCAAGATATATAAAGGGATATATCATATGGACTTTCGTTATATTGAAAACGGGTAGCGCCTAAAACTGGTTGAAAATTGCATATTTAAATGAAAGTTGATATTGCGTATTACTGAAACTACTAGACGGTTGTTCTATTCTTACAATATAAAAAATCTCAAAGTCCATAATCAAACTCAAAATGAAATACGTGAAGAACGAATCCTTGCCACAATTGGTACAGACGTCTCAACAACCGCCAACGAAAAGGCAACTCAACATTTCACTTAATATGAAAATACCATTCTAAGTTGTATGTACATTCGGGTTTTTTTTTTCGAGTAAAGTGTGCTGTATCTATATTTCATTGCTTTGCTCATGTTTGTTCACTTTTGTTTTTAGTATGTATGTCTGCTACTGTACACAACTATGATCTTTTAGGTCTTTTTACCAGTTGAACATGTAAAACAGATGATAACTGAAAATAGGTAGAAGAACAGTAGAAGTTTTGTCTGTTCCGGAAACAACTGACGTTGTGGGTTTCTATACATGTACAGTAATTAAACTTTACTAAGTACTGCAATTAAATTATGGTAGAGAGGCGGAGAAACTTCTTTACTTATTGCTAACAAAATCAGCAACTTCTTGAGATAACGATAAACTGTCTATACTCTACCAATGACCCTATTATGTATTAACCTTAGGAACAGGTGTCTTTTAAAACCCATAAGGTATATAATTTAAAAGATGGAATTGAAGAGCTAGGAACATCGTCTATCTGCTTCAATTATAACACTAGAATATCTGCTCTCACTTACTATTATTTCAAAATATTCAACATACATTTTGGACATTGGAGGCATAGAAATACTTTGAACAGAAAATATGTGTTTATCCATTCCGAAGGCTTGTCAAGGTGGAAACATATGTAAATATATTAGATGCTTATATGTACACAATAAACCCTCAAAACACAAATCATGTACATCTTTGACTGTTATCTAATCCGGACTTTCACTTAACTGAATAAAGACGTACAAATGTAACAGAGGGAGTATGCATTGTAATAGAAAATTTGTATCACCGGAAACGGAATTACGATCACATGAACGATGCATGGTAAAAAGCAAAGAACTGTGTTGGTTACCAAAATAGCGAAATAAGATTTGAACTACATACATATCGATATCACTTCACGTCCGTAGTCGTTAATTTTAATTAATTCTTCTGAACATACGTTTTCAAAATCGTCAACAAGAGGAACTACTTTGAATTTTTTTAGGACTATGTATATTAATCAAAAGCATGACCACTGTTGAGAGAAATAAGATATAAATTCAGTACATCTCTAAAATTATTACGGCCAAACTATCAAAGAATAATCTACAAATGTATTTATTATAGTGCCATTATGACGTGTTCCTAATGGTTTATTTATTGCTTTTTTGTAATATTTTCTATCAATATGCTATCATCTTTAAAATTACAGTAAAAAGATTAAGCCATAAATTCTTTCCAGAATATTATTATACTCATATAGCGCAGAGCCGTATAGCCGACAAAATTAATAAAAAACCGTGAGCATTTTACGAAAATAATTATGTATACGGCTTTCTGCTGTAAGATTTTAACAAATTTCTGAGAAGCTTTATATCTCTTATATTTACGTTGGAAAAGTTTTACCTATACATCTGTCTAGCTGCTGCGACAGTTTCAAGAACAGTCACCATATTTGGTAATAAATTAGAGTAAAGAATAAATAGACATGGAATAAGTTTTGTTAAAACTTTAATTTCATTTGATTTAAATGTATAAATATATATCACGGCTAGTTATAATATCACGAATTTCACAATTTTTCAAATTTAAGTGATAAACTGTGAACTTCACAAGCCAGAAAAAAATTCACTGCATGATGAGTTACAAGATCGTATTAATATAGAGCAGTTTCTATTAGATACTATACCTATTAAGTAATATGCAATTGAAATTTAGATAGAAAAACAATCAGAAGCAATTCACCAGAGACTCATTATGACAGATCTTTTAGATGATCGAGATTTAGAATTATATTGCTCTTAAAATATTTATACATTTTGGGCTATTATTAGATACTTTCTAAGAAACCGTGCTACATGAAAAGGAACGACAAGAATGAGCATGAACAGATGTAGAAAAGGTGGACATGGCTGACATCGTCAAGTAAAGCCTTAAATGAGTACTACACCTTTTTGAGTTGGTCGTATTGGCAGAACCGATTGTCTTAAGTATTTGATTTTGGGCTTGTATTTGCAAAACTATAATTTTGCTATTATGTATGCTATCTTCTATATATTTTGGACAGTAGATGTATCCAGAAACCGTTAACAGATGAAGAGAAGCTGTCAGAGGAAAAATCAGTATTCAGACATTTTAAAAAAGACACTTTTATCGAATCTTAGTCGAGCGTAATTGGAATTCATTTTCCTATAATTGTACTGCCATGGTCAATGTTTGACTCGATCATTTCCCTTGGATATATAATATACATGTATATTATAAACAATACCGAAGTTATAGTTTTACAAAAGAGGCCAAAACAAATGCTCTGTAAATAAGACCGCAAAATATGTATGACAATATGATAATTATAATGGCCCTTGAAGGTTATATTTCCTCTTAAAAGTAAAATTGCCATTTTCGGATATTACCTTGAAAACTATAATAAAGAGAACATAGGGGATCAACATTGGACAGTATATAAAGATATGGAAAATAAAGGGAATCAGTAGTGAACAATTATTTTAATGTTTACTCCGAATTAAGTATTACAATACACCAGGCGGCCGACTTTTCCTGTCCTTCAAATGAGACAGTAAAAACTAAGGTCCCGTGTCGGATCGTTAAAAACCCCTCACTGCTTAATAGCCGTAAGAGCCGAGCATAAACCAAAATTTGAAGCCCTTCACCGGCATTTGAAGACGTCTTCATTTGAGTGAAAGACTCTTGAGTGGGACGGTAAACAACAATACAATAACAACTATATTCCTGGAAATTTTCGCCCTGGTTATTTTTGCACTTTTACAACTCAAAACATATTCATCGCCTTTTAAATTCGCCCTTAATCACCATAGTATCATGGATGGCAAAATGTTTCATGCTTCAATTATTAAACTGCAAAATTTCGCCTTCATTTTCAATTCACCCTCTCATCTGAGGGCGAAAATGGCGCAAATTAAAAAGGGGGAAATACTTCCATGTACACATGGCCAACGATTCACTCTACTAAACCCCCGTATTTTGTGTCTCCTATTTGATCCATGGAATTTGGAATTGGAATCATTTCATAAGTAAATCTGTCAGATATCGATACATTATAAACTGAAGTATAGTCAATGAACTATCTGATCATAACGTCTGCTACAAAGACAATATATTCTTTTTGGCTCAAAGACAAGTGAACTTTGCAACGGCATGATGAGATAACAAGTATGCTTGGCGTCAAATTGAAAGTTTGGTTTATCTATTTCAAGAAAATGTCCCTTTTTATCACTTATAAAAAAAATCGAATTTAAAATAAATCATTTATGAAAAAATTGCATGCTGGATCTAAATTGATGTCTTGCTATCTTCAGTGATCCTGATATTCTAGACAAAGTATGTGTATCACAGAATAACAAGTTACGTAATTTCGTGATCCGGACTTGTATGACTTATGTTTCTAAAATGATTTGAATGCGTCTTGGGAACGTGCTACTGTATGACTGATTTCCGGACATAGAAATATACATTACCTTATCATTATCTGCGTTTAACATTTACATCGAACCGGGTCTGGCAACATTAAACCATTTCTTTATTTCAAATAGTGCTGGTGCCATAATTCAATCCAGTTCAAATCATTTAAATGAAGCGTCTACTTATTAATTAATTACCTGAATTATTCAAACTCTTTCTTGGAATACTTTAAAGAAGCAACTCTGTATCCGCGTGTTAATTTTTGTTGATAATAGGTTTTGAACCCATGAAATAAGTTTCGAGTCATTTGTCTTCTTATTTAAAAAATGACTAGCGGATTTGTTGTTTTAGTCAATATAACAATTTAATCGTATTTTTACCACCACACCTTGCTGAATTTAAAGTTTCAGATAAAACAGACTCCGATACGGATCATGTAGGAGAGACAACAAGCGAAATACTTTACTATTCCTGTTGGAAGTATCATTGACAGATATTAAAAAAATCAAAAATTTTGAGTCAAGAAAAGAAAAGGAGCCACCAATTTTTCATTTTTCTCCTTTCTGTCAAAACAAGCCTGATACTCTGTTGAACTCAACAGTTTTATGTGGTGTTTATGTGGCTCTGATAGCGTTATTTACCCCACGCCGTTTGTCGGCAACTAAGTACAGACTACTTCAAAAGTTACATGCTACCGTTGTTCTGATTTTACGTCTTGAAGTGCTTGTACTCGTGCTGAGAGCTACTGCGATTACATCAAAGAAAAATCACAAAACCTAGGCAGTAGCACACAGCGGTCGGGGTGTAATGCGTCGAGATTATTGCGCCGATCGAAAAAATGCTCCACAAAAATATATAACTTTAAGTATTATGTAAAATCGTGTAATTCCTAACTCTCTACGATAAGAAACTCAGAACATTAATGTGCATTAATGGGCAGTAACGGTTGTAATTAAAGATAAGAAAATGCCGCCTGAGACGAGCAGGGAATTTTCTTTTAATCTTTATTGAAAAAGTATATTATACTACATTCTCTAGCCGCATGCTATATGAGGTTTATATCTTAATACATATTTAAAAATATGTTCAAGAATATTTCATTACAAATGATGTCAGTGACACAAAGGAGATGGCCGATACCAAAAACAAGACCTCTCTGTATATCCAAACTATTAATATTGCATATGCTTCGTGTACATCATTAACATACAACAAAGAACGTTTTCATTTTAAAACCAATAACACAACTGATATTTTAATATCAAATTCAGTTTATAACAAAATATGAAAAAGAAAAACGACGTACAATTATTATCTAAAAATATGTTAATATAAACGGCTCTGTATTTGACATTTGACCTTCGTTTCTTTAAATAACTCTAAAATGAATCTAAGGAAAATATACGTACAAGAAAGGTGTGCCCTATGAAATCGTGAATTTGATGAAGATGATGTTTCTACTGCACGCCAAATCAGATGAATGAGTTAAACCTAGCATTAATTGGAGAAAAACTAGGTTTTACTGAGGAAAACTAAGTTTAACTGAGGAAAACTAAGTTTAACTGAGGAAAACTAAGTTTAACTGAGGAAAACTAAGTTTAACTGCGCCAAAATAATTCAAAAAATGTATTAATGAGTTGCTCTCGGGAAAAGGTAGGTTTAAAATATTTTTTCAGTTAAAGTTAATTTTTCTGCAGTTAATTCAAATTACGTCGCCAAAATCGCATATATAAAGCAAATCGAATTTCTTTCCAGTAAAATCTAGTTTTTTCGATACTGATATTAATGGTGAAAAGTAGGTTTAACTAAGATCTTGGCGTGCAATATATCTCATTCCAGACATATTAAAATTAGTTTATTCCTCTTCCGTTTCAGAAATTTCTGAATGAAGTTTGCATAATATGAATAAAGTAACTGGTCGGCTAATAAAATGAACCAGTACTCATTCGGCGATGTACTAATTAAAATTATCACGTTGTACTAATACAAAAACTAGTTTAAACAAGGTTCACTCATCTTTTATAAATATCATTAACAATACCAAAGTTATAGTTTTACCAAAGAAGATAAAACAAATACTCAAAACGATTATTTTTGTCAATAAAACTTCAACAGTTCAGCTCGATTTTTATATAAATGTAGATTTAAGAAAGAAAAAGTAGTATCATACAAGGCCAAATGATAAATCCGCCTAAGAGTATCCACTGTTAAATTGTATATATTAGCTTTGAGAAGTTTGACTATGGACTCACGGCAGGTGTGACCGGTCAACAGGGATGTTTACTCCTCCATGACACCTGATCCCACCTCTATATTTCCGTGTTTGTTCAATATCACTAGATCTGTATATGTATCCTGGACATCCGGAAGATTTATACTGGTATCTAAAATTTTATATTAGAATTTGACTAGTGCTTTCTGAGCGAGATACTACCTTTGTATTAAATAATCAACCTAGTATTGGGCTTATGTACACCCCCGGGGGGGGGGGCTTTAAACGGTCCACTGTCAGTGGCAATGATCCAGTAATTACAAATATTATTAACACCATAAACCTTATAGTTATAACTATGATATATAATGATAAAGTATATGAAAGGGGAACAGAAAACTTGGTTGAAACCCTATATCAATTTAATACGATATGTACATAGTCTGAATGAAATACACATAACTGTATTTGATCAATAAAAAACAGTAGCATTCATTTATTCTCGGGTAAACCACTGTTGTTGTCTCCACTATTTCCAGCACATGTTGATTATGAAATGTTTAGCATGGGTACCCCGATGTCGAACGCTCTAAACTTTGGATCCACAGCGTATTCTACTTCTAAGCAAGCTTTATCGGTAATATATCGGTAATATATCGGTAATATAATCTTGGGCGAATTGGCCATCATCACAAAATTACCAAACTTTAACATAAAACTTCAAAATAAGTACACGCTCCATGGTCGGAAAATCCGCATTCATTTCTATTATTAACCCGGAAACGTTTGCAATATCAATTTGCATAGCGAGAAAGATATTACAGTTCATAAATCCATAACGTGGGTGAATTAAGGTAAAGGTTAAGGTGTTTTAGTATCATGTGTTTATTTTTATTTATGCCAATAGTTCATTTTTTCTATTTAATGGTAGGCCCAATTTAAATATTATGTAAACGTAAATGGCCAAAATTGAACTGGCAAAAAATAAACCTTCATTTTATGACGTAATTGGCCAATTTTTAGCCATGGCAAAATATTCAATTTTACGATAGTATCTACAATTATAAAATGACATATTGGAGCATAGGATGTTATGCCATTTGGACTACTGTTGATAATCTGTTGTCCAATTTTCAGGGAATAGCAGTTGTATGCAGAAATGTAATATCCTCCAGTCATACGATATGAGTTAATCCAAGAACCTGCTGGAAAAACACGAACTAGTACCGCGATACATAACATGATTCCAATGCATTGTGGATTGTCAAACACTGAATCATAATCAAAACCGCAAACATGAACACATGGTCGACTAAAATTCTGTTATTTGAGCAGGGAAATTAAAACGTCTGCTTTAGCTACATCATGCTCACTGATGATGTGGTCACTTAAATAAGCTGTATTCTCAACTTTGTGCTTGTCACGTTCGTTTTGTGTATAGAATACAACTTCTTTTTAAGTTTTGCACAAGGCAATGTATTGAATATAAAATCTCAGATGGCAAAATATATATATGAAGAATGTCCAGGACACAAACAACACACAAACACACACACACACACACACACACACACACACACACACACACACACACACACACACACACACACACACACACACACACACATATAACATATTATATATATATATATATATATATATATATATATATATATATATATATATATACCGTATAAGCAGAAATTTTAGCGAGGATTCAATTTTAAAATTATTAGCGAGGTTGTTGAGATCGCTATAACTGAATATCGCTAACAATTCATTCCTCATCGTAGGTAAGAGTTATCTATTTTTTAATCATAAAATCGTTAAATTACCTCTCGCTAAAATTATATACCGTATTTTCAGGACAAAACGCTAAAATTGCCTCTCGCTAAAATTTCCACTTAGACGATATATTATATGTATATGGTGGTATTGGACAAACACGGACCTCTGGAAATCCAGAGGTGTGATCAAGTGCCATGGAGGAGTAAGCATCCCCTTTTATAAAAATATTATGATTTTGCTGATAATACTACGTTTAGCTAATGACAAGTACGTGGAACAATTATCTATCGACAAGTACGTGATCCTAGCTTTAATGCGTTGAACATTCTAATCAATATAGAAAAAACCTAGGTATTACGAGCAATAGTTATATTATGTTGTATAAACAATATACGCATATATTTTGCCATACTAAAGATAAAATTGTAACTCAATGAATGCAATATTTCCAAACATTAAAACTGTATGCAATCTAGTAAATATAATGTACTTACAAAATATACAACAGTGCAAAATGGAAAGGAGACGCTAAAATATATACAATCTAGAAAATATAATGCACATACAAAGTATAGAATAGTGTATAAAGGAAATGGATTTGAAATGATAGGTTAAAATGTATACAATGTAGAAAAATATTGTGTACATATAAAGTATAGTAAAACCTGGCGGGGCGGAGTCTTGTGAACCCTTTATTGACCTGAACAAGTATAAATTTTAGGTAATAAAGCATAACATTAAAATTACACTGATTAGAGTTATCGTTCCTATTTGTCACCGTACATACGATACTATCCACTGAGGAATGCAGCTTGTCATAACCGAAAAGTGAGTAGAATCTTCCGTATGATAATCAAAAGGTTACTCCGCCCCGCCATCTTATGTGAATCGGACATTATAGAAATGTACAAAATGGAAATGTATTCAAAATGGAACGTTAAAATGTATAAAATGTATGTAGAAAATAGTTGAAAACATTGCAACCACACTAAAATGAATAACAATAATATACAAAAAACAATATAATGTTATTGTCCGATCCACATAAGATGGCGGGGCGGAGTAACATTTTGATTATCATACGGATGATTCCACTCACTTTTCGATTATGACCAGCTGCACATGAAAACGTTTTATTCCTCACTAGATAATCTTTAATGTATTGTAACAAGTAGGAACTATTCATACTTTCATTATTTTGTTCAAAGTTCATGCGTTAAGCTAACAAGGTTTATACATATAAAATTATGATACGAATAATCCATTCCTCGAGACTCTTGGTAAAGATATTCTCTAAGCCAAATCAAGAGTATTTATGTATTCGTTACATTTCAGCATAATCTGAAATCCCATTGGTTTTATACAGATACTTGCTATATAAATCTACATACATACATATATATATATATGTGTGTGTGTGCGTGCGCGCACGTGTGTGTGTGTGCGTGCGCGCGTGTGTGTGTGTGTGTGCGCGCGCGTGTGTGTTCTTTCCTTACAGTAACATTACGCGCTCCAGAACAACCGTTCAGACATTACTGAAAATTTTTGCGCTTTTTTTGGTCATACAGAAAAAGCACTATAATTTACATATGTGATTTTCCTTTTATTTGTTTTTGTTTTTTTTTTATCGTGAAAATGGTTATGTTCAATTCCAAGAATTGAAAAAAAATCATGCGAAATGTTTAAACAAACTTCATATCATTGTAACTAAGATGTGTTGTATGCTCCTGTGTATGAAATGATGGTATGTTGAATAAACCCAGATATATCGGTTCATTTCATTTAGATAAAAACGAAAAATGCAGCCGACACTATTACTACTCATATGTGGAAGGTGGGTGATATCCAAAAGCCATCACGTCATAGTTTTGTTGTCAATTTCTAATCAGCTTCTACAGTAAGTAAAATGTCCATATATGAGGCATGTGTGTTTGATTCTACAATTACGTTTACATCAGTATATGACACGCGAAAATCACATTAAGGAGTTAAACTTACACAGGTAAACTTAGTTTTTCTCCAGGTAAACCTAGTTTTACTCAGTGAAACCTAGTTTTTCTCCAATTAATGTGGGTTATGAGTTAAACCTAATTTTTCTCAAGCTAATCTTAATTTTTCCCGTAACCTAAAATAACTGAAAAAAATATGTTTAACTGCGCCAAATACTCATTAATGTAATTGTGGCGCAGTTAAACTTCGTTTTTCTCAGTTAAACTAGTTTTCCTCGAGAAAAACTCATTAATGTAATTGTGGCGCAGTTAAACTTCGTTTTTCTCAGTTAAACTGGTTTTCTTCGCGAAAAACTGGGTTTAACTCATTTTTGTGATTTTGGTGCACTTAAATCTAGTTTTTCTCAGTTAAACTAGTTTTTTTCTCGAGAAAAACTAGGTTTAACCCATATTTGTTATTTTGGCGCAGTAAAACCTAATTTTTCTCATTTAAACCTATTTTTCTCCAGCCAATGCGGATTATCGGTATGAAATTTGTCATTATCTATTAACAAAATGACCTTAATATATTTATTTGACCTTGTATGATACCACTTTCTCTTTAAAAATACATTTACATTTTAAATTGGAGCTCAACTGATGAAACCTAATTGAAAGAAACGATCGTCTTGAGCATTATAACTTTGGTATTATGTTTATTATATTTAAAAGACTACTTCAAGCTTTTTTTCCTTCACATTCAAATTATTAAAGAAGCAAGTCGGCACAATTGCATCTTATGGGAGTCCCGACGGTTTCTTTGGAAAATCTGGTCACCAAAGACTACAGATATATTATCAAATGCCTATTCCGACATCATTTTATATTAACTTAAGTGAGACAAGTGTGTAAGTGGACAGCTTTTGGAAAAAATACGAATCAAATCTTGATAATCAATGACAAGGTCAATTCAACACAAATCAAAAAAAATTGTAGATGAATCTAATGACTTATCTTATAATTTTGTTTGTGTCCTTGTTGTAAAAAGAGTACAGTCATATGTTTTGATGCCATGAATTGTGTTTCTTAAAGTTTTCCAATAACTGTCAATGGATTTTATTGGGATCCACATATGATCTACAACGCTTCTGAAATAAGCAGTTGTACATTCTGTCGAAACTTCTTCTTAACCGCTGTCAGTATCTTGGTAAGGAATATAGACAAAGGATTGGCGGAACATGCTGGAGTCTGGTTTGTATCTGTGTGTAGATACGTTCACATATCCAAACACAAATATGGTTGCAAAGGTTCAGTATCTGTTGTACTTCATTGCTGCGTTTGAACTACTTTGGCAGTATAATAATCTCAAATGCAATAGAGTCATGGACGATTATTTAAAAAAAAAAAAAAAAAAAAAACCCAAGTGGCTCCGTATAATTAGAGGTATGTCTCAGTCCCTTGTTTTAGCAATTTACAATTACTTAAGTCATATTTAACTTTTTAGCTTTATATCAGAATAATTGAGCATCGTGATAGATGTAATCAGAACTAGCAGATTGTCATTTGCAGTCTTTTGGCACACGGTACATATATATTTAATGTTTAGTACTTTACTCTTTCACAAGTTAATTTTTTATACATTTAAAGTTGAAATAATTGAGAATTTTCCGATTGATGAAGGGTACAGTTGTAGAAGTTGTATTTGATGCTTTATACATGCCTGACACTACAATGGGAATAGATGACGTTTGGATCTGTCACATGAAGGAAACGTCATAAGAATTTCCATTATGACGAGATATGTACAATCGTTCTCAGCTATTTGTCTTTTTTAAATCCATCACATCCCATAAGGAATCTTATTTCATTTTAGTTTTACTAAAAAATAAAAATAAGCATACTCTGCTATAATGCCTAAGTACGCAATTGACAAAACGCAAAGTCACGCATCTTGAGATGTAAATAGCACCATATTATCATCAAAACTCTAGATAAAGTTTTCGATGAAAAAGCAGAAGTGTAATGACAATTGCAGTGTTACTTTATATATAAAATATATTGGGTGTTTTTTAAAAACCGTCTTTGAACAGGTGCGTTGCTGTTTGTCATATTACACCAGTTTTTACAAATACCGCAAATTCTGTTACATTTACCCCATCTTGTGATATTATATACAGGTATTCTGACATAAACCTATTTTGTCGTCAAGGTCTACTTCATTGCCACGTACTATTTTGCGTTAACTTCGGTACTCGGTCGTAATAACCATATCCTGTTGACAGGTGATTATACTGATTGAATGATCATAAAAATGTAACAGTATTATTTATAGTCAAATCATTTTTATGTAATTTTAGATTATATATCCTATTAGCTAAATTTGACAAAAATTCTTTTTAGGTATCAAAATAATAAAAGCAAATACGGAGAGGAAGCAGACTGGATGTAAGTTTGCCTAACTGCGTACTCTCTCTTGATCTCTGTCTGTCTGTCTGTCCGTCTCTCTCTCTGTCTGTCTGTCTGTCTGACTCTCTCTCTCTCTCTGTCTCTCTCTCTCTCTCTCTCTCTCTCTCTCTCTCTCTCTCTCTCTCTCTCTCTCTCTCTCTCTCTCTCTCTCTCTCTCTCTCTCTCTCTCTCTCTCTCTCTCTCTCTCTCTCTCTCTCTCTCTCTCTCTCTCTGTATTGGGTGTCAAGCTTATGATGTTGGATCCGATGTCAACACAAATCTTTGTTGTTGCGTTTCCCCTCTGTAGTACCAACTCCCAGAGCCAACACACTAGTGTTTGGAATTTATGTTACGACTGTTTCTTATTCTTTAAGTGTTGTACCTTATTCTCAATAACTTGAAAACATATAACATGCCGACGTTTGACAAGAGCTAGAAAGACGTTTCCGCTCTTCACGTTCAAACGGAGATTCAGTGATATATCATGCACAAAGATGTACACTTTGTTAATGTCTGATAAAACATCCATCTCTCCTCAACACAGGTAGATGATTTCATCAATGGGCGTTCACGCAAATGGGATGTCAGTTTTAACAATCACATCTAAAGCGCTCAGGTAATTCAATTCTCTTGAGACAAAATGGGCGGATGGATAAAAAGGTACAGACGGTCTTTGTGGTTTCATAAAATTACAAGATATTAAAAACGTTAAATGTTTTCCTTAAGTGAACAAAGGTGTAAATTCTCGCATCGAACGAAGTTAAAAAGATCAAATTACTTCAAGATAGTTCTTGTTCACACTTTAATGAATAGGCGATGACAGAAAATAACCAGGCCGGACGAAGGGTCTGCAAAAGTGGAATGCTTTAATTACCAAGTAGTAAATATTATAGAGAACACCTTCTGGCCACATGGCAAGACCTCAATCATAAACTTTAAATGCCAAAGTCAATGCAGGTTCGATCTGAAAGTGGGCGTCAAATACAAGCATGTTTATGACCGTGTTATACTCCGAATTTTAGAATGTACCTGACAGCTTATTTACATACCAATCTTCAACGTATAAATCTATTGTAGGTCACTGAATCATTCCTCAGGGAACAACTCAAAATCTACAAGTAAATGTAAATGTGAAGTGTATAAGATGATATTATACCATACAACTACTACCCATATAGGAATAATACCCTGTTATGTAATGGATGATTTCAAGAGGTCCGTGTTTGTCAATTTTTACCGGATTTGTATCTATGTCCTGGACATTCTATTGAGTTATACTTTGGTATCTGAGATTTTTTATATTCAATATCTTCTTAATAAGTAAAAGGTTGTAAATGCATATGATCAAATAATTAGTGGTTACACATTTAAATAAAATATGAAATTTCGATAGACATAAAAATGCAAAACGGAATAAGTTTCTGATAATATTTTTGGTAGCATATAATAGAATATTTTTGTAAAAAGCAAAAAGTCACTCAACAATGAATGAATATAGAATTTGTTTCATTTTTACAAGGTTAAAATATGCCAAATTACTATTATGCATTTAAACTGTATAAAGGAAAGAAAATGTAACTCAATTGAGTCTATACACTTTATCATCTTGAAACACAGGATATGAATCAAGACAACAATGCAAATTAATACAGTCAGATCATATCAAATTACTTAGACACTATAAATTATGATACAGAATGCAAATATAAAGCTTATATAAGGTAAACGTGACAATAGGATAGGGTCAATGCATTTGTCGGACGTGTCGATATACATACATACATACATACATATATATATATATATATATATATATATATATATATATATATATATATATATATATATATATATATGTGTGTGTGTGTGTGTGTGTGTGTGTGTGTGTGTGTATGTGTGTGTGTGTGTGTGTGTGTGTATGTGTGTGTGTGTGTGTGTGTATGTGTGTGTGTGTGTGTGTGTGTGCACCAAGATGAAGTGCCAGAATTGAAACAATACTGTCTGTTTTCTAAAACTACAAATGTACAAGTAAGACTTTTTGCCATGCTCTGATTCAATGCATTACTTTACGTCTTCTATTTTGTGCCGAGAAGTATCTACGTCCCTGTTATGATACCTTTATCTTTACAAATTTAAAACATAGTAAATGATGCCGGTAAATCGAATTCGTTTCATTTGTTTTACACAATTTGAATTTTTAAGCTTGTGATATATTATAAAAACTGCTGAATAGTTCAACAGGTAAAACAGGTAAAATACCTTATATTATTCCCCCTAGATGAATCTAAAAAAAAATTTTTTTCTACGTGACCCACCATTTTATTTATGGGATTAGTGGATGACATAAGATATCTAAATAATTGATACGTGTGATATATGTTTTATTAATCAGAATATCTCTCGAGATACAAGTGTATATGGTATTGCTTTTTTAAATGGAGCTCAACTGATGAAGTCTAATTGACAGACAGGACCGTTCAGAGCATTTTAACCTTTCGCATTATGTTTATAATATTTTTTAAAAATGCATCAAATCTAAAGACAAAATGTTATTAACAATACAAATATTATAGTTTTACAAAAGAGGCCAAAACAAATGCTCAAGACGATCGAATAAATCGATAAGATGTCATCAGTTGAACTCGAATTTGGCATAAATGAATGTTTTCGAAAGAAAAAGTGGCATCGCACGAGGTCAAATAATAAATTTTAATGTATTGACAAATCCGTCTAAGAGTACCCACTGTAAAAATGAATACCTTTACTTTGAAAAGTTTAACTAAGACACTTTGCAAAATTAATATTGTTGAAACTATCCATATAACAACAATTGATAAAAGAAGAATACACTTTCATTCAAATTTTGTAAAGTACGATGGTCGTAGCCTTTCGTATACATGTAATTAGTTAAAATGGAGTTTATATGAATAGATATTTGTATATGTTATTTTGTCATTCTTTACGAATCGTTGGAAATGATTCAGTCCCATTTGAGTTCTTTAAGCATTAATTCCGAATTAAGGGGAGGGTACCATGGATTATTTTCCTTGTTTTACGAACTAATAAATGTTTTAACTTAACGAATATTCCATAATTTCAACAATGATTTTATGAGTCTATCAGTTGAGAAAAAAAGAGACAATATTTAAAACAAAGCATATCTGCAACACAAACAATATAAAAAGTCTCAGATACCAAGGTATAAATCACTAGGATGTCCAGGATATAGGTACAAATCTGGTAAAAAATGTACAGACACGGACCTCTGGAAACCAAGAGGTGGAATCAGGTGCCATGGAGGAGTAAGCATCTCTTGTCGACCGGTCACAAACGCAGTGATTCCACAGTCAAATTAAAATGAAATACGTGAGGAACGAATCCTCGTCATAACTGGTACAGACGTCTCAACAACCGCCATAGAACAGGTAACTCAACATTTCACTTAGTGAAACAGAGGAGTCGTAAACAAGACTGAATTTATCATATGCAAAATTTGCCAGAAGCATATACATGCATTGGCAAAATTAAAGAACTCCGAAGACGTACCAATAACCATCGGTCTACCAAAATGACAAAAACTCCGTAGGTAACAACTTAAACCTTAAGGTTCATAAATTGGAGGGCATGGTAGTCGTGGTTATCGATAATTTTGTAGCAACTTGGAAATAAAACAGAAAGAAAACTTTTGGATGTTTGGAAAACATTTATGCTGGATCAAATGCATCAACAAGCAAAATGACTTCATCAACTCTGGTTAAAACCTTATCTATATATGAATTTAGTACGGACTGATAACATCTCAAAACCACCATTCGTTATAAGAAATCACATCCGATTGTTACGAATCTAGTACGAATTAATGGAATATCGAAACTACCCAAATGCTGTTATTTGTTTATTGATTAAAGTTATAACGTGTTGTGTGTGTGTGTTTATGTGTGTTATTTATGTGACACGTCATTCTGAAATTTGACAATATGTCATCAGACATTTTAGTGTTTGTATATAATTTGTTTGATGGCTCGTGTCTATTTGTATAGATCTGATATATATATATATATATATATATATATATATATATATATATATATATATATATATATATATATATATATATATAATATATATATATATATATATATATATATATATATTTCTTCAGTGTTGTTGGTTTAGTGCACTATATATATATATATATATATATATATATATATATATATATATATATATATATATATATATATATATATATATATATACAGACAGTTCTTTCCCGATATATCGCCCCCAATTTTATAAATTTCTGAGATTTTATGATGTCCACTATAGAAGGACAAAGAGAGTAACTAGATATTGATATGAGATATACTTTATTCCTTCTACAACTGCAAAATGATTTAAATACCAAATTAAACTTACAGATAGATAACTGGTTTTTTTTTTACTTTACGTTAAATAAAAAAATTAGTTGTCAGTTAACGACGCCGTTACTCAAATATTTTAATACTTAGATTAGGCTCAAAAGTGCCCATATGTAGAACTATTTTGGCTGCCATATTTTCTGTTTCTCTGTTCAATAAGAACAATATTGCGATAATGACATAAATTAAATCGTCTCATATATCATCTTTCCTTGATTGTTTTAATATACCGTAATACACATTTATCACATAATTCAATTAAAGATGATACATAGCTTAAATAATCAAGTTCACTTTCCTATATACATTGTACTTTCAATTAACTGATTTATCTTTTTATTTTTTCAGGAGTACAAAACATCAACTCCACAAGATCGAAAATGTCAGACAATATTGTTGATATCAACTTTGAATTTCTTTTATTGGGCAACATCATTCTGTAGCATATACTTGAATATAAATAATGTAAATATACACATCTGTATATTCTGGAAAATTGATTTATACGCAGAATCATCAGGCTAAAGATTTTACACGGGATTCGAATTTCAAGATTTAATTAACATTTTTAACAGCGTGGATATAGGTAAGATAGTCATTTGATAAAGTGGCTTGGGATTTCAAGTAGTCTTATATCACACATTTATCTACATTGCTTTGAAAGGGTCCTCGTCCAGAGTCGCCATGACAATTGATGTTTTATTTGAAATTGAATTTTGATACACCACCAACAAAAGTTTTGAGTTTCACTTTTTAATTTTCATTAAGAATTTGATTTATTTCTATAAAGGACGTATTACTGTTGGGGCTCGAGTAACAAGCCTGAAATATAATTATAACGGGAAGACGCAAAATGAATTCTTTTATTTAGCATTATTTTCATTCACCTAAAAATATTCTGGATCAGGATCATGTTAGAATCGATTTGTCTGATCAACATAACCGCAAAAATACTGTGGAAATATTTGTATTTATGTTAAATTTGTAGGACACATGCATGTTTGATTGTATATATATATATATATATATATATATATATATATATATATATATATATATATATATATATATATATATGGAAACTTAATTTTTCAAGAACATTTTAGTTTCTTTGACAACTCTTTGACGACTCTTAACAATGACATACATTATTTTGTCCTTTATTATGTCAAACAACATAGACTCATGACTGTTCATTTGTCATCATGCATATTTTATATAATAATTAGTTTCAATTGACAGTGCCTGAATAAAATTGACTTCATCTTTTCCATAAAAGGTACAAGTTTGGAAATGAAAAGGAATTGAAATTGGTCAATTACGATTCTCATTCGCCATATTTTCTCTTTGTTAATGCACCGATCAAATTTTTGTTGAAAAAGAAATTAAGATATAAATTGTCTCATTACGTACGGTGTCTGAAAAATCCAAGATAAGAACCTAATTAAATTAGAAACTGTTAAGTTTGAATCATTATAAAAAATGAAATACCCAATTATTCTGACGATAAAATGTGATTTTTTTAGCATAATAAAGATAGAAAAATTGCGGTTACATAAATTCTTAGCAGGAAATGAAGTATCTGTCGGCAACATCAAACAAATGCCGCCAAACAATCAAACACGTTATTGAGTAAAATGTGTATGTCTGATAAACCATAAGGAAAACAATTTAAACCTTTGTTCATATGGGTTAATTTGAGAAACATTCAAACGTACATAGATAATCTCATTCCTTTAAGTGTAAAACAGAAGCGGGGTAAATGTAACTAAAGAGATACACGGCGTTTAAAACGTTTCCAAGTGACGAAATCGCCACTGTAAGAATGGATAGAATGACAAAAAGGGATATATTTAAAATGAATTTTAATTTCTTACGATAATTAATGAAGTGAGATGAATGTTAGAAAATCCGGAGTGTTATGTCTCCTTCTTAAATTGAATTGTAAAGATTTTGACGCTGATGTAGAATCGTGCACAGATATTTTACACACACACACACACACACACACACACACACACACACACACACACACACACGCATATATATATATATATATATATATATATATATATATATATATATATATATATATATATATATATATATCTATATATATATATATATATATATAAACCACTAAAACCAACAACATTATATATCCTACGGTGTCGGATCTAAGCAAATAGATACAAGTCGTGAAACGAATTATATAAAAGACTAAAATGACTAACGACACGGACAAAATGAAATTTTCGGGACGACCCGTTCCTTCCTCAACACTAACAGATTGAAATAACATAAATAACATACATTCGCTCACACGTAAACACGGACCCCCACCCCCACACAACCGGAATACGAATGTTGTATGATATGTATTCACTCATTTGATTTCTATTTTGATAACCATGCAATTATGCAGCATTTATTTTGTATTTCGTGTGTGTGTGTGTGTGTGTGTGTGTGTGTGTGTGTGTGTGTGTATGTGTGTGTGTGCGTGCGTGTGTATGTGTGTGTATGTGTGTGTGCGTGTGTATGTGTGTGTGCGCGTGTGTGTGTATATATGTGTGTGTGTGCGTGTGTGTGTGTGCGTGTGTGTGCGTGTGTATGTGTGTGTGTGTGTTATTCATGTTGAATATATTCAAGGTGTCTTTAAAGTTCAACACAAGTTCGAATCTATATAAAATATATTTGAATATTCGCTTCTCATGTCTCAGATGAAATGAAACCGCTTGACTATATAACCAAATAATGAACTAGTTCTATTACTTGTTCCAAAAGGTGTATTTTCAAATATATATATATATATATATATATATATATATATATATATATATATATATATATATATATATATATATATATATATATCATTCCATTTTCTCAAATCTCAAATTTTATGCTGATAATCCACAATGTTTGTTCCACAGACCTGTACATACATAAAAAATTCTTAGCTAGAGTGCATAGTATGAACTATTGAGGTCGAATATAGTAAGCAAATGATGCCGATGTACTTCAGAAAATTGGTGCCAACATTATACAATCACTGACTTTAATTGCGGGTGACATCAGAATTTATCATTCCAAAGAAGCATGATATTGACCGAGGCTTCGCCTCGGTCAATATCATGTTTCTTTGGGCTGATAAATCATTATGTCACCCAAAACTAAAATCAGTAATTGTTTTATTATATGACTATTTCAATCTCAATCTCAATTAAAATTTAATGTTGAACTCCTGCACAGAATGATTTTCAAAATCTTTAGGCTGTTCTTTTTCATGTATAACTAAGAACGACGATTAAATGAAAGCCGGTTTTTCATTGGTTTGTGCATTTGATTCATCAAATCATATACACAGAGCGGAAGCACGAGAGGGCGACAAAACAATCCACGGCCCTCTGGACTCTTCGAATGAATGAAAGTAGCGCTTCTACGATTAATATTCGGATTTAGCAATACAAACTGCCATAGTTAGAACCAATCAGCGGACGGAAAATCCATGAGTCAATTAATAAATTGTGAGTAATTGTTGCCGAGGTTCTCCGAAAGAGTAATTTACGTCGACGCACTCGGATATAGCAAGTAGTTGATATCAACGTATTTCATATACTGAGACATTTGTGCCGATGTATACCGAAATTGATGTCAGCATACTCGTATAAAGTGTGAAATTGGTGAGTAATTGATACCGACGTACTCGGAAAGAGTGAGTAATTGATACCGACGTACTCGGAAAGAGTGAGTAATTGATACCGACGTACTCGGAAAGAGTGAGTAACTGATGCCGATGTACTCCAATACAGTGAGTAATTGATGCCGACGTACTCGGATAGAGTGAGTAACTGATGCCGACGTACTCAGATATTGTGAGAAACTGGTGCCGATGTACTCGGATGTAGTGAGACAGTGGTGCCAACGTACTCGGAAATAGTGTGAAATTGGTACCGACGTACTCGGAAATAGTGAGACAGTGGTACCGACGTACTCGGAAATAGTGTGAATTTATAGTGACATTTAGTTTCTGGAATACTACTATTTAGTTGGGGAGACAGGGTGATTTTAATCGTAATATAGAGTACAAAAGGTTTCAGTGCTTGATTCTAATGTAAATGTCCTAATAAGAAAGGACATTTTTAATGAACTTTCTTATTTTCTTTCCGATTCCTTTCTTATTAGAACATTTGCAATAGAATCAAACACTCAAACCTTTTGTACTGTATATTATGGTTAACGTCCACCCGGCTCCCCAACAGATATTACTGCCCACATAGCCCAATAAAGTATTTAACATATAACAGAGTAATTGTACCCAATAAAAGCCTTAAATCATGTCCAATCGCGTTTTATCGTCTTAGCTGAAAAAGTTGCTTACTTGATAGGAGAGGGATCTCGTTCCACAAAGGATCATGAAGTATTAAATGTTGTGTTAAAATTAATAAATTGGATTGAAAAAAAGAGAAAACTACCTACTACATCCACGATATACAAAATATATTAACTCAAGTTCATCTTTAGTATTTATCAACGTAACATAGTATTTTATTCTGAAACTTGTTAAAGTAAAAATATTTTTTCAACGACAATCGGGACTTAAATGCGTTCATAACATGATATAACAATCACACCTAAATTGCCATTTACTGATTCAGATATAAACTAAATGTTTTTATACGTGTATCCGAATATCTGGTAAACCTTATGTTTTGTGATGACAATTTCTATTTAGATATAAAAGTAATTCTTTTGTTTCTAATAAAGATTTTGACGAGCTGCTGATAATTTCAAAGACATATATGAGCCATGTTACACTCGTTTAGAGACCTGAACTAATGCTTTTGCGACACCTGATAAAACACATGCATTTATTCTCAAACCTAAACGCCACGTGATCTCATAAGCGTCCGCTATGGCGCCACAGAAAACCGTCCATGTACTGTTATATTCGTCTTTGATCTAAAAACGCGGGTACGTATTATTTCTGTGTGGCCCGAATGATAAATAAGCCAAGGAATATGCATGCTGTGATGGCATAAAAAGAACATCTGATATTGAAAATAAAATACGGAAAAGAAACTGTTTTGCATTGACGAGTTAAGAAGTGAAGAAACATATAGATATTATCTGTGTATATGTTAGAAACGGAACCACCAAATATTCATTCATGATTGCATCTGTCAGCATCGCTGTCCATGATCATTTACTCGACTTTGCCTCGATATGCTGAGTTTTACAAAATGTATGAACAATGTAAAAATATCGTCAAAATAATATCTAAATCTATTGATATTTTTTGCGTTTAAAGTTGTTTTAAGCACAGCGATTGTGGATTTACTATAATCACAGATGGTAACCATCAGTTTGTATCAGATCCACATATCATAATCAGAACAACAACAATCCAATATGTAAATCATTTTACATTGTATTAACAAAATAATTTACAAAATGATTTTAGTTATTCGTCTCATCCTGCCCATATCCCGACTCATCGATATGAACCGGACTAATATATATTTTCTTTTGAAATACACACAAGACCCGTCGTATATATTCAGATACGTAAATATAAACACACACACACACACACACACACACACACACACACACACACACACACACACACACACACACACACCTATATATTATATAATCGTTTATGTTCCATGCTTATATTTTGAAATAGGAATTTACATTTAAGGGAAATGTTTCCTTTGCTAACAAAATATATGGAAGTCACTCTAAGTCACGAATCTCTCTGATATAGTTTGGAATAAGTAACTTTGTAGCTATTTCCAGTCAAACGTACAAAAAACTCGTAGTAGAGAGTAGCAAGGCGACACCACATGGCATTAATGATTCTATCGTCACAGTTGTACTTTACACGGTTCTGACACTAAAATGCCCGGATGCTGAGATTTGTAATTATCTACATAGTCTTCGTATACATAGAGTCATACATCATCTGTTATCACGTAAAATATATGACAACATGAAAACTTCTACACATCAACATCAACGCTCGTTTTTAGTGATGTTGGCGCAGATTAAATGTGTACATTTCAAACTTTAAAATAGCTTTTCTGATATCACATCAATAATTTTTCAATTTTTGTTTTTAATTCTACGATTATTAAAGGGGCATTAGCCGTGTTTACCAAAAGATATTTCGATTTTTTTCTACTTTCACTACTCGTACTTTATGTACAATAACAAATAAGAGCTATACAAAGTCATAATGTATTATTTTGTGACAATAAGGTCAAGTTCAGTATTCATATACAAATAGTAAGGTTGAGATAATCGATTTCAAGTGAAAAAGTGCCACACCTGGGAATCTCGAGCACTTTTCACAAAATATATAGGGATTTAAGAATTTGTATGCCTGTGTAAATCTCATTTTTTGTTATTTTATATCGATCTAAGTAGTAAAAAGGAAAAACAAAAATTTTGAAAAAACACATTGAGTTTTTAAGCAGAAGAAAAGAAATTTACTTCAATCGAAGGAAAATCATTATTAGAGATATGAATGAAAAAATATCAAGGTGCAAAGAAAGGGAATAAAATTATACAGATAAAAATGCAGATGGTTTAACTGAAAACAAATCAACAGAAACTTTAATTTTCGCATTATACTATAAGATCGGTGATTAGACTTTGAAGTCAATGGTGTAATTACTAAACCATGATTATTCCTTCCGATATTATTATGAAACA
This sequence comes from Atrina japonica, assembly GCA_030159075.1. Classification (NCBI taxonomy): domain Eukaryota; kingdom Metazoa; phylum Mollusca; class Bivalvia; order Pterioida; family Pinnidae; genus Atrina; species Atrina japonica. The sequence goes on from BROG01000538.1 coordinate 232,636, forward strand.
AGAATGAATATAATGCAAGAAAAATGTTGCCGTACGTCGGACGTCGTTCATCATAAGATGTTTGAAATAAGTGTCACAGATACAGAATCTTTGGTGCCTGGCGTCCGTCAAAATATCATAAATCTATTTTCCATCGCAAGTTATGCACGTTTTCTTCTAAATGTTGGGATATTTTGTCTACTATGGTTTCTGTTCGGTATCTGATCATGTAGAAAGTAATGTCATGTTTCCCGGTGTACGAATGTTGAACAATAAACATTTCAGCAACAGAACCTGTGTTATTTTCTGAATGGTTTTCTTGGAGTGTTTTATTTGTTCATTTATACCATCTGACTTCTAACTTTAAACTTAACATTCTGCTGCAAATAAAAACAGCAACGCTTTCCCACATATTGTTGTGTAGACGAAAACATTCATTCTTTCAACAGCACATTCACAGATATATTTACAATGTCTACGTAAATGTTGATATGTCAGTAACTGTAATTTTGAGAGTGTGCTTCAAGTTCCATGGCTGTCCTGTATTTCTACAAAGTTTTTACCTTAAATAATTGCCAACAAACAAAGCACATGTATCAATTTATCACATTCTTATTAATTGCATAAATTTATTTTTCATCAACTTTTAATCTTCATTATCAATCACTATCGCCACAGCACCACTACCATCGTCGTCGTCGTCGCCTTCCCCCTCTTCCTCCTCCTCCTCCTCCTCCTAAATAAAATAAATTTCCTCATCGATTGATTGCATGCAGATAAATCATCTTTTCATCATGGTTGAACAACTCGGATAAAAAGATATCGTACAGTTTACATTATTACATGTGTTTTTCCATATCGGTCCAGTATTATCCCGAGACCTCCGGCAGATATAGATCGAGGGATAATACCGGGACGATATGGAAAAACACATGTCATGATCTTTTTATCACATTTTTAAAGATATTAACAGCTTTAACGAAAAAGTTTCCTAAAAATAAGAAACAATTGTATTTTGTTACAACTTGGTCATTTATTCCATGCTGTTTGTTAACAGTATACAGGATTAACATTGACGTCATTGTCTGGCAGGAAGTGACGCACATAGCACCTAATGACTTCAGGGTAAAAATCAGTATCAGGGCTGGTAACTGGTATCAGCCCGCGGCAATATGGATTTTCTGCTTCCATATAATCAAAGACAGTAACAGGGCCAAAACCTGCAAACCATTTCCGGTATTTTTATATATGTAAAATCGCGGTTATCACTGCCAAATATGTGATACATAAATTATTACATATGTAAAGATATCTTATAGTTTACATTATTACAGATGTAAAAGTATCGTGTAGTTTACATTATTACATATGTAAAGATATCGTATAGTGACATTATGACATACATAAATGTATCGTATTGTGTATATTGTTACATATATAAATGTATCGTGTAGTTTACATATATATAAAAGTATCGTATAGTTTACATTGTTACATATATAAATTTATCGTGCAGTTTACATTATTACATATGTAAAGATATCTTATAGTTTACATTATTACATATGTAAAGATATCTTATAGTTTACATTATTACATATATAAAAGTATCGTATAGTTTACATTGTTACATATATAAATGTATCGTATAGTTTACATTGTTACATATATAAATGTATCGTATAGTTTACATTGTTACATATATAAATGTATCGTATTGTTTACATTGTTACATATATAAATGTATCGTGTAGTTTACATTGTTACATATATAAATGTATCGTATAGTTTACATTGTTACATATATAAATGTATCGTGTAGTTTACATTGTTACATATATAAATGTATCGTATAGTTTACATTGTTACATATATAAATATATCGTATAGTTTACATTATTACATATATAAATGTATCGTATAGTTTACATTGTTACATACATAAATGTATCGTATTGTGTATATTGTTACATATATAAATGTATCGTGTAGTTTACATTGTTACATATATAAATGTATCGTATAGTTTACATTGTTACATACATAAATGTATCGTATTGTGTATATTGTTACATATATAAATGTATCGTATAGTTTACATTGTTACATATATAAATGTATCGTATAGTTTACATTGTTACATACATAAATGTATCGTATTGTGTATATTGTTACATATATAAATGTATCGTATAGTTTACATTGTTACATATATAAATGTATCGTATAGTTTACATTATTACAAATATACATATCAAGATATCTTACAGTTTACATTATTATGTATATACATATGCAAAGTAAACTTTATTGCATGGCCATCACATATCCTACGAAATTAACAATACTAGATACGTCAGAGCATTTTGTATTGAAATATTTCAACGATGACTGTTATTTCTTTAAAGGGGCATTAGCTGTTTTTTTTTCAAAAATGTTTCCATATTTTTTTTCACATATATTGAAACACAATAACAAAAATGAGATATACTCAATCATAAAAAATCTTAAAGTCCTATATATTTTGTGAAAATTGCTCGAGAAACTCAGGTTTTGCACTTTTTCAATTGCAATTAATTAACTCAACCTTACTATTTGTATATGAATACCACACTGGACCTAACCTTAGTTTCACAAAATATATAGGAATATGATATTTTTATGCCTGTGCATAGTATTTATTTGTTATTATACATTAAGTACAAGTAGTAAAAATAGAAAAAATAGAAATAATTGTTTGGTAAACAAAGGTAATGCCCCTTTAATAATCGTAAAATTAAATGTCCGCAATTATAAACAAATATCGAAAAATTAGTAATGATACGTCAAGTGCAAGTAGTAAAAGTAGAAAATATCGAAATAAAGCTTTTTGGCCCATTAGAATGTAACAGTTTGAATTTAGGGGACGTTAATCAAAGTTAAAGGGGCATTAGCTGTGTTTACCAAAAACAATTATTTTGATTATTTTGAATTCGGGGAACTTTTGTCCAAGTAACAATAATGGGTTTCAAGAAGACACACAGGATGAACGAAATATCCTCTTGCCTATATCAGATGAATATATTAAAATATTGGAACAGTGATTATTTAGATTTTACATTATTTTTGTCATGAATTAAGCTTCTCTCTGTGAAAAAAACCGAAACAAACAAACAAATAAAAAGCACAAATACGTAGGTAACCACTCTCCTGATAAATTGCCCATTTTGTTATATCTGATTAAAGTTTTACGGAGCATCATCGTAGGTTCATTCGACAATAACAATTAATAACATTCTGACATTACATATCCTTGACGTAATGCACAAATATATCGAGTCCGATATTGGAAATGAGAAAAATTCGTAGATAAAGAATGTGTAAATGAAAAGATATTTTAGCAAAACTTAAATTTAGATGGTAAACATAATCATAAATATATTTGAATTCATGTACCCCACTTTTTCATGTGGTTAGATTAAATCGAATTCTGTATATCCTTTTTTTTACTAAATTGATACAATACAAATATTTGTACCATAATGTATCGCTTATATTTATCCTAAGCACTGCGTTAATTGTAAGACAACCCTCTGGCTAAACTTATTGAAAACTTTACAAACAAGCATTAAAAACATGATAATGATGTTAACGAAATGTACATGGTGCGGTGTAGATATCAAAGATATTGGACATGTTTTGGTAAAACGGAGCTCATAAAGTAATAAGTTGAAGTGTTGTTTGTCGCCAGTGTTACTGAGTCTAGAATCCGTATAACTGTGAATTAAACAAAATAATGTGTTGGTGAAGTATTCATCAAATTTTGAAGTAGGTATGACTGGCAGACTTATTCAATACCAATTACTGAACAAAATGAGAACACACACTAATGTGCTAATTACTTGAACATTTATTCCATACGTTTTCATAGTCCAAAATTATATCTTCTCAGCTCAGCTTCATTGGAAGTTAAAAAAAACAATACATGAAGGATATTTTAATACTTGCTTGATAATGAGCAATATATAATATATCATCTAAACTGTTTCAATTAACCATTATACCAGGGACCTCCGTTGGCATCGCGCTTTGAACCATGAAGTCTCTCACCTCTGGTCAGAGCAGGTTCGAGCGCCGCTGGAACCTAAGCTTATGTTTGTGAGAAAGACTAACTGTTTACTTGCGGAAGATCGATGGTATCTTATCTTCCCGGGTACATTGTAAACTGGTTCATCACCACCTTATGACTTAAAATTTGTTGAGTGTGGCGTAAAATACTATCTAAAATTAAATGCAAAACTGTTATATCATTTAATATTTGACTCGAGATGGGACGCCTTATGAATTATATTGGATATTCTGGATAATTGAGTATCAATAAACTGCCATTAAAAAGGGATAAGATCGGAAGCGAATGAACAAAGAAATGCCATATATCCAACGGAGAGATTATTCCCTGTAGCAATATATTCGTGACTCTTTTTGACTTTAGCATTTACAGGTTTCTTAGTTAAGTTCATGTGTTTGGTAATTATTAGATCAATTATCTGTAAAAAAGAGATTTATTTCTACGACGAATGATTTGTTTCGGCTTCAAAAATGGCCCCGATTATTTTCATCGATTTTCATTCTACTGTGAACATTTTTAATTCTTTATAAGGATTCTTAATCATTAAGGCAAAATATATAAAATTGACAGTAACGATGACAATTAATAATGGCAAATAGTACGGAAATTACTCAAACGTCGTCAGTGTCACGTGATACATAAATTACTAATTCTGCTACTTGTTTAAATAAATGAAAATATTTTCAAAAGGTTATATCCATAATGTGTTTTATTTTCGTCGTACATATCAACGTATCCACTACATTCATCGAAATAAATGTATTCCTATTCCGTTATCAAAATAGTTTGAATCTATTCTGATCATTTAATTTTTTCATCCGTTATTGCTGGAAATCGAGCATATAATGTCCTTGGAATGATGAGAGTTCTGTATGCAGTTAATCAATTCTAGATTTATTCAGTGCTTCATCCAGATTTCCTATTTAAACACAATTACTTCTGGAATTTTAATAAAAAGGAACTATACATGGACTAGATCAGGAAGTCAGTGAAGTCCGGCATTTGAATGGTATTCTTTGTTACATAGGTATCCGTTCCTGTCATTTTCAATAATGGATGTCAAATTTTAAACCCTAAACATCAAATGATGTCATGCATGACATAGGACAAGGGAACAGAGAATAGGCAAATCACATAGGGATTAGGGTGTTAAAAGAGGAGGAGAAGTAATCATGACAACAAAGATATAACGAACTTCACCCAGTACACGAAATGCTGACATAGCTCATTGACTTCTGCGTGATAACATTAGAAGACAAAAGGCATTCTAAAACTGACTGTCACTTCATCTGTTTAGGAATTATATAGAAATCTAGAAATCATTTACATCAACATCGTCAATAGTTAGCAGCGCGACAACGATAAAGATAACGACATACTGGTCACGTTCTTAAATATAAATGGTCTGGAAAATTCTCTCAATTTTGACGTCCGAAAAAAACTTTCAAGCAATTTCATAATTTTCTTCATTTCTACGAATTATATACTTTCCAGCAATACCAGCGTTAAGACACTGATTTAAAAATATTCATTTAATTCCTGAAAGTACTGCGTTTCTACGTTAAGTTTCGGTGTCTGTCTGTCGACTGCTTACGAGCATCCACTATCTCCATGGTTACGTCGTAGACACAGACCTCCACATCAAACGCATTCTACCAAAAAGATCGCGGCCCATGGAAGAGGCAGGCGGAAGTCGAGTATACATACGGGAGCGAGATGCCGAGGTGGTATGCTTTTAAATGAATGAAATGACTGAAACGGTACGACATATTTCCAAGTCAATGTAACCAGATTATGTTGTCATACATTGTATTTGGACAAAAATTCCCACAAAATCCATGTAAATCCATCGAAGAGCCTCCCCAATATACTGCATATGATTCATGAAATTTTAAGTTCAGAATATCTTATGATACGGAGTATTTCTGGAGTATTTTCATTATAGTTTTAAGTCCAGAAATTAACTCAAAGTGATAAAACAATATACAACATCGCATTTGATATAAAATATACCTAAGGTTGCAGCAAACAGTTACATGCACTAAAAACCATTCTGTATCACACACACACACACACACACACACACACACAGATATACATATATACATATATATATATATATATATATATATATATATATATATATATATATATATATATATATATGTGTGTGTGTGTGTGTGTGTGTGTGTGTGTGTGTGCACTAAAAATAATCATCCATAATTACTTTATCGATCACTGGGCGTTGAAATTATTACACATACCCTTGTGACATTATATTCATATACCAAATGCACACACGCACATGTGCAAACTTATCATTTTGTTAATTGTGTAATGGTATGAATGAACAGATCAAGTTGAATTTTGTTCATTTAATGTAGGATAAGTGTCTTTTACATGTTACGCTAATGTCAATCGACAACTGCACTATAGGATAAGTATTCTATGCCTTTTAGATGTCATTATAATGTCAGTAGACCACTTCACTATAGGATAAGTGGTCTATGCCTTTTAGATGTCATTCTATTGTAAATTACAGTATAGTATAAGTGTTTTATGACTTTAAGATGTCATTCTAATGTCAATGGACAGTTACCGTAAAGGATACATTTTCTATACCTTTTAGATGTCATTCTAATGTCAATCGACAACTACAGTATCGTATAAATGTTATTCGACTTTTAGATGCCATTCTGATGTCAATCGACAACTGCAGTATAGGATAAGTGCCGTTTGCCTTTTAGATGTCATTATAATGTCAATTGACCGCTTCACTGTAGCATAAGTGTTGTATGACTTTTAAATATCATTCTAATGTCAATCGACAACTGCAGTATAGCCTTTTAGATGTTATTCTAAAGTCAATTGACAACTATTGCAAGCAATGGTTATTATATGAAATAGCCTGAATAATATTTTCGCATGTGAAAAAAGAATGAACTAGTATAAGTTATCATATTAGAAAAGACACAAAATCTCTGACTTGGTACATATGTACTATATAATCTTTTCTGGAATTGGCCAAACTTTGTTGTTTACCAATGGTATATTTGAATGTAGCAACTTCCAAGACTCGACACATGAAGTCGCCATAGATTTAATGAAGTTGGTAATGTATGTCGCCAAAGACCCGGAACTAATTATCACTTTATATTATATTTAAAAGTGGGCAGTTTTTCATTCAAATATATTTCACGAGAACAAAAAGTCATCTTAAATGACTGGAAACTTAATTAAATACATTCATATGGATGCTTCTTGCTAACTTTACTAATGTATTTATAGATTACTTTATTTATTAATAACTATCTAATATACCCCCAACAGGTTTACACAAGTTAATCAAAATATGCTGAAGATGAAAGCGATTTTGGGATGTTTAATTTCGAGTACCGAGACAAGTTCTAATAGTTATCGTTGTCTAGGCCCATACAAGGTATACAACACAAGACAGGGGCGACAAGGAGTCTTTTATTAAAAGAAAAAATTGAAACAAAATGCTAACCCTGAAGTTTTTTTACCGCTACCGTTTATCAGTTAACTCGACCTCGATCAACCTAGTAATTACAATGATTAATAAGTCATATGTTTTATGCCCAGGAGTAAAATGATGGCATACGTTCTGGCTATTCTAAGTATTATGAGCATTTTTTCAATACCATAACGTTACTTTCTTCAGTGATCAAGATGATCATTTTGATAGGATTAATTTTTTCAGATTCTTTAACAACGTTGGATCACTATGAAAAGTGGAGTTTTAAGATTTAATGTCAATAGAATGAATAACCAATATTTGTATGAGACTAAGCATAACATTATACACGTCATGATATCACTGTTTGAATGTAATAATATCATATGCATTAAATTCATAATACGTAAATTTTAACAGCAACTCCAAAGTATATAGATGACGGACGAAATATTGTCGTGCATACGTGGAATACAGTAGGTCAATGTGGTTCAAAGTCAAAGTCTCCGAAATATATCTAAATATCTAAAAAAAACGATAAGATCAAAAGTATGTTGAAAAGATAAAGAAGAAAACCTAAAACGTGTTGAATGTCAAAATATTTGAGATCCGAATGTTTTATATATTTTCACTTGACCGGTTTATGAGCAATTGTTGAATATGGTTTCATGGCGATAAAATTGTAGACGATTAAACGATTAAGATATTTTGACTAAGTAATGAGATATCTTGTAATTAAACTAGTGTCATACTTATCGGCTAACAAGACTAGTCTGGTTTTAGTATAGTTAAACCTGTGTCCTAGTTTCTGGTTAACAAGACTAGTCTGGTTTCAGTATAATTAAACTTATTTCCTAGTTACCAGCAAAGAAGACTATTCAGGTTTCAGTATAGTTAAACTTTTGTTCTAGTTACCAGTTAACAAAACTAGTCTGGTTTTCAGTATAGTTAAAATTGTGTCCTAGTTACCAGTTAACAAAACTAGTCTGGTTTCAGTATAGTTAAAATTGTGTCCTAGTTACCGGCTAACAAGACTAGTCTGGTTTTCAGTATAGTTAAACCTGTGTCCTTGTTTCCGGTTAACAAGACTAGTCTGGTTTCAGCATAGTTAAACTTGTGTCCTAGTTACCGGTGAACAAAAATAGCCTGGTTTCAGTATAGTTAAGGAGATGAATGCCATCGACTCTCGGGACATTTCATCGTAAGATATCAAACGACACGTTTACAGCTGGACAGGTAAAATAGGACCATTACCTCGTCATCAAACCTCGTAAGTACATGTTGGACTTTAAGCCAATCAAATGCTTTAGAAAAGAACACTGAGTTGCATATATGGATAAATTGTAAAACCTTTCGGGTATTAACTTCAATCGAAAGACAGTTTTCACTTAAAAAACAAGATCTGTAGTGACAGTATTGTTTATATTAACATCAACAACATATCTAATGGATACGAAAATTGATGTTGCAGCTTCGTACATCAATACAAAGAAATAACAAACAAATATACATATGAAGATAAACAAACAAACTCATAGACAAATAATGAACCAATTAAATATCACCTAGCTCATTATTTTACCATCTGGACAGACGCCATATTGTACTTTCGAAAAATTATTTTGGCGAACTATATATCTGATGGTACTTTCGGAATTACCTTTGATCTCAACGTGGTGCAGGGAAGGCGGTACGTTAATTGGCATAAACTGAATTCATACGTAACCCCATCACATTAGAACCGTTCTTAACGTATGGGATATGTCAACAAAAAGCTTCGTAACAAGGCAGTGACAGACTCCTTGGCACCCATCATAATTTATATTTTATTCCAGAAAACAAGGTAATTTTGACATTACATATGTTGTATAGCATAGATTGTAAATTCGTCTCAATTTAATTAACTATACACAAGACATGTAGTTACTTTCAAATACCTTGTTCTGATACGGTGAACTCAAGAGCTTCATTTGTTTTAATGTTAGCTGTCTTGATATTTGAAAATCTTACACAAACAATTGTTGAATCGCTGAATATCATCCTCACCAATAGTATTCGTACAGTATCTGTAAAGTCAAAATGACAATAGTAAAACGTGGGAGTAAGCTAGCATCTGTAGAAAACTGATAAATAGCTTTAGTAATACTAGAAACACCTGAAAATAAATCGTCAGAAACATTCCTCATTTTTCATGTTGAACAGACATGTTTGTTAATGAGGCAATTTGCTACTCATCCGACTTTCACATTGACATTATATTTTCATCCATTATAGTTTCTGAGTGAATGCACGCGAACAATGCCACGTGATTGCGAGAAGGCAACGGGTAGCCTCTCAGAATCTGACATAACTAGAACAGCAGGGGGTGGGAGTGTATATGAAATTATTTATTGGAATTTAACGAGTTGAAAATAAAGATAGGGAAGTATGGAAGGGGTGGAATGGTCTTGTAAATATCTAAAATTGAATTTATTTCAGTGATTCTTACACAGTGGAAACATCAAAACTGGAACAGAACATCCTCATGTCCATTAACGGACGCAATAACACTTCAATGTGTGGATACATACTATCAAATAGCGTACTTTAAATGTTTCAACTAATCTGTTCATACATTTTACGATATTTTGTTACAAATATGCGACAGGGATCCAACACATATACTCATCTGAGAAAGACAACACACACACACACACACACACAGAGAGAGAGAGAGAGAGAGAGAGAGAGAGAGAGAGAGAGAGAGAGAGAGAGAGAGAGAGAGAGAGAGAGAGAGAGATATGTATGTATATAAATGGTGTGTGTGTTTCATATTGATTTAGTCGAAATTGATGTGATTGTATACATTTTCTTAAATATTTAGATATATTTCAAATAGTTCTTGGTTGATAATGTATTGGTATTCAATGTATTTAATAATAACATTTGGCTTTGTTTTCCAGTGATTTGTTTCCCATCTTCCCATTCAAATTTTTTTAGCACTAGAAAATCGTTTGAGTGAATTAGGAAATATGTAAAATATGAATATATGATACTCTGCAAATTTGGAAATCTATAACAGCAAAGAAATGAACGGAAGTGAATCATGATATTTTAAAACAAATCGTATATTGTAGACAAAGAAGCAAAATGTACTCTATGGAAGCTCGGATATTCAAATTCAATATTTATACACCTATACGTCCTTATAGCAATACGATTTCGGCAATGTCGATAACATTGTACATTCCAGCCAATGGACATTTCCATGTAAATAATATTTTGACATTCAAAGACCACTAACACATGTGATTAGAATTTTTCCTGTATGTGTCACTGACACTTATTCCTAAATACAATGAAAGGACGTGCTCAGTAAAATTAAAATGACATAGTAACGATAAATGAAAAATTTCGGGAATCTGCACGTGCATGTGATATGTTTACAGACTATGATCAATAAAGGCAACTATGTCCAAGTCAATCAATGGAAGTTTAGTTACTCGGTCAAAGGAAAATCTGAATTCTTCTGTCTGTATATGTCGATAAAGCTTTTGGGGGAGGCTATTACGTTTGACAATTTGACATTGACGATCGACAAGTTTGTTCATGTTAGATGGCAAGACCTTTATAAATACAACCGACATTTTATTACATATATCGAAAGGCATAAGCGTGAAAATAGGATATTATCTACAGATTTTATGACTAGTAGTATAGAATTGTTATTACATATATACAGTTTAAATGAACACTGTACATATGATTTAGCATCCAAAAGTTTATGATAAATAAGAATATACATATATTTCTTGTGGGTATACGTGTACAAACCAATCAATTGTCCACAGTGTCCATCCTTAATTTATTGCATATTAGGGTGGCAAATTAAATAACCCTAAATCGCTGGTGTCAATGCATATCATAGGTCAATTTTCGGGAAGGTAAAGCAAAAGCTGGCGACATCTTTATATCAATGAAAAAAAGTATTAGCGGGAGATTAAAATTACATAAACAAAGTGAAACAAAATACAGAATGATTTCCATGTAAGCAAGTCGCAATTTAATTATTTAAATCCTCTTTTTACTTATCTTTATTTTAAATCTTCATTGTATTTGCGGTTTGGAAACATTGTCTGTGGCAAATTGAAAAGAAACTTACCTAACTACAAAAAGACCAATATAATCATTATAAATGTTTCATCTGTCTGCCCGTGTATGTACGAGTTTGTAGTTGCAGTGCATATAATAAAATGAATGGTTTTTACGGGATGGAAGATCTTTAAATATTCAATAATAGAAAAATGCTTTAAATGGTATACAATTATGTATTAGATTTAAAACAAAAACACAAAATTTGAAAAAAAAAAATAGTCATTCAGTATATATATATATATATATATATATATATATATATATATATATATATATATATATATATATATATATATATATATATATATATATATATATATATATATATATATATATATATTGTTAAGCCAATGAATATATATATAGCAACTAACCAAACTAGTTAAAATACATATTCTTACTTCTGTTTTTGTTTTTTGTTTTTTTTTTGCTTCGTTTTTTTTTTACATTTTCCTATGTTACAGATAATATTTGCAAATTAGAATGCATATATCTGACCAAGATAAGATTATGTTATCAATATGATATCATATCCTTTAAGTTATGTTTTTTTATATTTGTTTGTTTGAACTAACGTATTGAAGTCTGAACTAAATAAACTTCTGTGGCTGTATATCATTTCATTTATTTTCATTAAATTTGTCACGTAAATCTATTTTGACTTGTTTCAAATTATTTAGCTATTAAAATACTCATGGTTTTGATTTAAAACATATCCTCCCCCTATCGCCGTTTGTCACGTTACTCTCTATTAGTGACGTCAATTAGAAAACAACATTAGCTACCCACAAAAACCATAAATAAATTTAATAATGCCACCAAATGTGTAATGTCCTCTAATGATATGATTAAAACATTTGATATTTTTACATGTTTAAATTTTCATTGATTCATTGGCTTAACAATATCACAATTTTAATGTAAATTGGGCATTGCTGTAGAATCTATACATGGTTATTTAATTACAATAAAAATGATTAGCCATTTAAATCATCTGTATGAACAATAACTGGCGTCAATGAGATGTGGTGAAAACATATCGTGTAATTTGTTTTGGTTTTCAGATACAATCACTTCACTTACTAATTGAACCATGATATACGTCGGATTTGAATTTAAGAATAATTGAGATTAAGTTAAGCAATAAAATAAATATTTTTCATTTGTTTGTTCAAAAATAATCGAAAAGTACAAAAGATGTTATCGTACTTAAGATCTAGGACACAAAATATTTAGAAAGAATCATAAATTTTTGATACTGGTATTTATTAATTGTAACTTAAGTTTATTATTCAAAAGCATATATATATATATATATATATATATATATATATATATATATATATATATATATATATATATATATATATATATATATATATATATATATATATATATATATATATATATATATATATATATATGCAATGTCTTGTCGGACATAAGTCTACTGTCGTCAAAAGAATGTTAGTTTTGTAAATATGGAGCTGCAGACATATCCTATTTGTTTGTTTTCAATTACATCATATTCCGTGCATTGTTTCTGGGATGTAATTGCTGTGTTTCTAGGTTATCAGGACAAAAAAATATATTTTGAATTACCATGAAAACATAAAGTTCAACGGATGACCATGTTTGAAAAATTGGACCAAGTGTGAAGATAGATTCCGAAATGTCGCGTGCCGGCAATAAAATACTAGAAATGTGCGGCGTAAAGAGAAGATGCTTATGCCAAGTATTTCACTTTATGGTGTTCATTTTTCACGTGGAAATACAGCCAACACCACAAGGCACCGAGGTGCCGAAAAGTCTGTCACTGCCTCGTTGAAACTACTGAATAACGATATTTCCTGTTCCTAAAGGTCATAATAATAGACCTAAGTTATGCATGATAAATTTGTTTCCAAACGAACTAAACATTTACACAGCAAATTTGGGAGATCAGAGGTACACTTATACATACTACAGGTTCGGTTTGTCGTATCTCGTCACAAATGGCGGGAAAACATCTGCAAGACCAATAAAATGGATGATTAGCATTTTCGGGGTGTCTACGGCCCGGACAGCGCCAAATGTATTTGTTTGAGTGCGTCGAGTTGTTGATGTGCATTGGTCTCTGGTGAAAGTCACACAGTCTACAGTATTTGTTTTATTCAAAAACAGTTCTCACAAATATTTATTTACCCGACTGTGCAATATAATAATATGTGGTATTAAACAACGACCATTACAACAACAACAACAACACTTAAAATACTACTACTACTACTACTACTACTACTACTACTAATAATAATAATAATAATAATAATAATAATAATAATAATAATAAAAATAATAATAATAATTTCAACAACAACGCAAATATGTTTACAAATGTGAATAGCATTAATGGTTGTAGTTTAATCACATAGAGTAAGAAATATTTGTTTACAAGGTAAAATCACTACAATAACAGAAGCATTTTCCTCGCTTGACTTCACGAAATTCCGCTCCTTAAGAACATCTTAAAGTTATATTTATTACAAGGATTATTCCGGTATTATACGATTCTATTTTCATTACGTTGTCGCATAAATTTCCTGTAGCTCCGAAAACTGTTTTCATTTCAAATTGTCTGTGTAAAGGAAATTGAAAGAAGTGTGTAGATATTTCTCTCTGTCGCCATAAGACATATGTATATAAATAAACTTGAAACGTCGGCTCCGTATAAAAATGTTCAGTTTCTACTCATCCGTTGTATCACTATGCCAGATGTATATGTAATAGCTACGATGTGCTTCGCTCCGCCAATCTGAGGGGAATCATTTGCGAAATAATTATATTTAGACTTTTCAGAAATAATTGTACGGGTCCAAAATTAGATAAATTATGTTTTAGAATTTCTCATTATTTTTTTATCATTTATCAAATTGTCAAGTAGTAACTTTGCATGCTTTTACTATGCTATTTTTTGTGTTTAACATATATCAAAATTTCAGATACAACCTCATAGCTACAATGTTTTTGTGTGTGAACAGAGAAACCGAGATCAAACTTGAGTATCTGATATAATTCTTTGGGGACGATGAAATACCTATTTTACTAAATTAACACTGAAATACTTCTAATTTTTTCTGAGTTACATCTATTTTGTTTTTGTTTTTAGTTTCAAAGAATAAAATAAAAACTTCCATATTATATATAAACCAGTTTTCCAGCTAGATATCACCTGTTGTTTATTATTTGCTTTTTCGCTTAACATATTTTTTTTTTTTCATTTTGTGACAAGTAGCAAACAGCTTCACTTCTAAATATTGCACTAATGTGGTAATGGTTTAAATAATTAATTGTAAAGGGCAAATGGTAAAATCGCACGAAAATGCGTTTTATTTTATCATTTAAACAAAAAGAACAAACAAATATAAACATGTATCTATGTGTAGTTTTATAATTTGTTGATTTTCTTGTTTGTTTAACACTTTCCACAATGTTGAATTCATTCTATCTATCTATCTATCTATCTATCTATCTATCTATCTATCCATCTATCTATCTATCTTTTATTTATTTATATATATCTATCTGTCTGACTATCTATCTATCTATCTTTTATCTATCTATCTGTCTATCTATCTATCTATCTATCTATCTATCTATCTATCTATCTATCTATCTATTTTTTATTTATCTATATACACTCCTCACGTGTTTCACTGGACTTGACTGTGGACTCACGGCTTACTCCTCCATGGCACCTGATCCCACCTCTTGGTTTCCAGAGGTCCGTGTTTGTCCATTTTTTATCGGATTTGTATCTGTGTCCTGGACATTCTATTGATTTACACTTTGGTGTCTGAGGTTTTTATATCTATCTATCTATCTATCTATCTGACTATCTATCTATCTATCTATCTATCTATCTATCTATCTATCTATCTATCTATCTATCTATCTATCTATCATTCTATCTATCTATCTATCTATCTATCTTACTATCTATCTTACTATCTATATTTTATCTATCTATCTATCTATCTATCTTTTATCTATCTATGTATCTCTCTATCTTTTATCCATCTTTTATCTATCTTTTATCTATCTTTCTATCTATCTATCTATCTGACTATCTATCTATCTATCTATCTATCTATCTATCTATCTTCTATCTATCTATCTATCTATCTATCTATCTATCTATCTATCTATCTATCTATCTATCTATCTATCTTTCTATCAATCTATCTAGTGCTTGTATTTATTCTATTTGTTATCTATGGAAAATTATTAGAAAGAAAAACGAATTACTGCCAGCGTCAATCAAAATCATAGATTTTTATCAGTTTTGGAAAATATTTGTGAAACTTTCCACCATCAACATCATCCCCGTCAGAAAATCTGTATCTTATTTCGCTCTAGCAATACATCTTCTTTTGTCTATGTCTTCATGTCTTGTCCATGGTATCTATCACGTATTTTATTTAGCAATAAGAGAGATATAAAGGCTGCCTTTGAACAATACAAAACAGAACAATACTACAAATAGGAAACTCGTATCACAGGTGTGACCCCAGAGGCATAAATACAAATAGCAATACTTTGTAGACCGCAAGTAAACAGTTATATTTTCTGGTCTTTTATGTGGTCTAAAGGTAGATGTAAGTGTAAGTTACGTTCATACAATCATTAATATATTCCTCAATAAGTTGTACCCAGAATGTATATATTGACAAAAGATAAAGTGGAACAGGTGACGGATCATTGTATTACAGCGAAATTGAAAACTGTCAAACAGCCGTTCTGAAATAGATCCAAAACGAAATGTTAGAAATGAAATCCCGTGATGTAAAATAGAAAACATAATGATCATGTCGGTTATATAATAGAAAGTACTGGATACTGATCAAAGTTAAACATGGTCAGGTGTGTTGACAATGTAGATATCTCTGAGAACACCTGGGATGACAGAGATCAATAGCAATTCTTAGTCCAGATAGTCTGTGAAAGATGAATGATATATGTAAAGGTTTGGACGATGTCTGGAAACCAGGGTACTTAACATCCACACATTCACACGTATCTACTACTCATACACCTCCTTAGTACACCTTCGCCATACCTGCAGCACTTAACCACATAGGTACACTTTTACAGCATGTGTTTACTGAACACAATATAATGATGACCATAGAACAACTTTATTTTAATTGTTAAAATTTCCGAAAAGCTTGACCATTCAATTGCATACATTACTTCAATTAAGTTATGGATTCAGTCGAGGATTATGCAAAGACGATGGACCAAACTTGAAGACGAAGAATCAGACACTCTGTCTGAATGCCTGGGAATTTTAGGATGGTCGATTAAAAATCGATAAAACAGTAAAACACTCAATATTCAAAAAGTTTCGGCCCCTTGACCTTTATCAAGTGAAAGATGACAATAACTATACTAGTTACTAGATTTTTTGCAATGAAGCTGTGTATTGCGCAGACTTAACACACTAGTATAGATATTGTTTTCTTTCACTTGATAAAGGCCAAGGGGCCGATAATTTGTGAATATTGAGTGTTTTACTGTTTTTTCGCTTAACGATACTTCCCTTTGAAGGACATTGAATTTTATTGGGATTAAAAATCGGATAAAAAAGCTGAACAATTAAACAATTTATCCTTCTGTGTTCAGTGAACCAAAAGTAGTTTTCAAGATGGAAAGGTTACATGACCAGTATATGGTTGTTCCGTTGGACAAGACCTCAAACATTATAGCGTTTGTTTTCAAGGCGCATTTCTATAATTGTTTTTAATAATTATTAGCGTTAAATTTAGTCCCGATTATCCTACATTCACACGTTGTCTATTTTCAAGGGACGAAATACTTCATAAGTATGTATCAGTATTTCGATCTGTTGGTTTGCTATCAGATATGTATTGGATACCAAATCTTAACAAAGGTCCATACAAATATTGTAAACATAATAACAAAAATATAGTTTTGTAAAAAAACAACAAAAAAAACAAAAACAAAAACAAAAATAAAAAACAAACAAATACAAAAAAAAACCAATCTATTGTTGAAAATGAAATCCTCAAAATTCTTATTTTAAGAGGTCCAAAATACCGCGAAGCCCGTTCCTTTAATTTGCGACAGAATTTCAGTTAAGTTATGAATTTCGTCGAGTATTATGCCAGGCGATGGGCAAAACATGAAGACGTGGAACCAAACACTTTGTATGAATGGTTAAAAGCTGGACGATGGTTGATAAAATTTCGTATTCGTAAACTTAAAAGTAATTATGAAAACACGTTATCCCTCTGTGTTTAGTGACCCAGAAGTGGTAACCGAGCTGGATAGATTACATGACCAATATGTACTGGTCCCAGCAGACAAAGCCTCAAATAATATAGTTTTTATTTGTAAGGCACATTACTATAATTGTTTATTAGACGAAATGGGGTTTAATACGAATTCTGGTAACCCTAAACACACACACGTAGCCCAATTTCAAAGGACGAGATCATTCAAAATCACGTGTCCTTATTACGCTCTTTTGATGTAACTACAATCAATACTGATTTTGATCTACTATATTTATATTGTATACCTAAACCCCATATAAGCAGAGGTATATAGCAGGGTCCAGCAATTGTTCTACCAAACCTTTATCTTTATTCCTTACCAAGACAGTCGTTAAGGAAAAACTTCACCAATTAGCATCATCGACAACTGTTTTCACTAAAGGTGGTACCCGATGGGAACCAACTGTGGCCCTTTATTGGCTGACCTGTTGCTTTATTCATACAAAGCATTCGACGTTTTGTCAATTAATAATAATAATTTAATTTTCATATCTATGTCAGTGCGATATACCCCAGTGAACTAATAATTAAAGATTCAACAGAGTCAGACACACACGCTTCATACTTAGACATTTTACTTACTAACAACTAAGCTATACGACAAACGCGACGATTTCGACTTTCCCAACGTATATTTCCACATTTAAAGATATTCCTCAATCACCTGCATATGGCATTTATATTTCTCAAATGATATGCCAGGGCGTGTTCAACATATGAACATTTCAGATACAGAGGTAAACTACTCAGTGACAAATTATTTACACAGGGATATCGAAAACCGAGTTTGATATCAACGTTCCGCAAATTTTACAGTCGGTATAATAGTCTTATTTGAGATTACTCTGTTTCACTAACTGATATGATTAATTGCCTGTTCGATAGCGGTTGTTGAGACGTCTGTTCCAATTGTGACGAGGATTAGTTCCTCACATATTTCATTTGGATTTGACTGTGGACTCACGGAGGGTGTGACCGGTCAACAGGGGATGTTTACTCCTCAATGTCCCCTGACCCCACCTCTTGATTTCCAGAGGTCCGTCTTTGTCCAGTTTTTATCAGACTTGTATCTATATCCTGGACATCCTGGAAATTTATACATTGGTATCTGATATTTTTTTATATTTCTTTGTATTACTGTGTTCGAGGCGTAGTCAATGAGACTTTTGATGTATTGACGCATTGTAAGAACCGAACTATCCATAACCTATTTTGTGAAGTCATGTACATGTATTATAGGAAAATGCCTATGTGTATTTTATTTCGTGTATCGACGAATTGTAAGGCCCGAACAATTTATATTTTATTTTGTGTATTGACGCATATTTAGGATTGAACTATGCGTATTTTATTTTGTGTACTGACGCATAGTAAAGATCGAACTAGCCGTATTACATTTTATGTATAGTCATATTGTAATGAGATTGAACTGTCAACTTTTCTATTGTATGGTGACACATTGTAAGGACCGAATTTTACGTATTTCATTTTGTGTGTAGGGGTAGTGTAAGAACTGAACTGTCCGTACTTTAATCTGTTGTACTGTAAGAACCAACCTATCCATAATGCACTTGAGTTGCTCCAAAATGATTTTACTGTAATTATTTACCTTTGGTACAGATAAGGAATTGATATTACCTTATATTGTATGTTATAGTTACCGAATCATTACATAAATTTTAACTGTTTACATTGCAAAGTGGGTCATATCAAATTTTGAGCATCTGTACTAAGGTTATGGTTCAATAAACAAAAATTATATAATAGGTAATTTTCTTATGAATAAATGATAATTGAAAATTTATTAGAACCAACTGTGAATTAACAGTGAATTTTTTCCTGTTTTAAATAAACAAACTTAAAACAATTCAGAATAAAGTACTTATTTCAAAGCATTTATCTTTGTAAATTATTAGTTACACAGGTACCTAACAGTCAACCGCAATGGATGAGTGCATATATATATATATATATATATTTGTAACGAGTATAATGTCCTACTGAAAGACAAAAACTGGATCAGTTTGAGTTGTAACTCAGCCTTTAACCTCTGATCATTTGTCATCATTAACTAATTAAATCTACAATTATGTACGGTTTTAAAAATCAAAGAACAAATTTTAACATTCTTTAGAGTTTGAAATACCGATCCCTGGAGGGTCAATGTTTGACTCTATTACATCTCGGTAATATCGTCTTCAGCTTACATCGAGCGATATTAAAGACCTAGGGATAATGTATTAGTTATATATTAATTGATAACCTTGATTATCTTGTCTGTTTCAGAGCAAAGTGGGGAAGTAAATTGTGACACTTAAAAATGAACAGATATGTGTTGTTACATTTCACATCAAGCTTAACGTTTAAGAAAATACTCTAGCGTTATTTGTTACTTAACGTTCAAAATCATTCAGATTAGCATTCAGTTAAGGATTAAATAAACAAAAATGATCTGAAAATGTCGGAATATTCAATTACCAGTGCCAACAAATGATTGTAAATTTGAATTTGTAATATTTGTCCCAGTTACATGGTGGCGGCCATTTTTTTTTTTTTTTTTTTTTTGTGGAGATATCTCAGGTGCAATGTACCCGGAAAGAGATCACCGGTCTTCCGCCAGTAAACTGGCAAACTTTCTCACAAAAATCAGCTTAGGTTCGAACCTGCGCTGACCAGAAGTGAGAGACTTCATTGTTCAAAGTATGATGCTCAAACCACTGGGTTTCAAAGGCCCCACAAATCATTATAATGAATCACTGTGTTTACAAATATTTTACAAACACATGAAATTGTGTTTGATATGTAAATGACAAGTGTTTCGATGGAAATTGGAAATCGAAACAATTAGATAATTTCATAGATAAATCGGAGACTTAAAGAAATGTGTTGAATCTAAAGAACTAGAAGTATTTCCCATTTCATAGAAGTTTGCGCTCCATCTCATACACGTAACCTGTTCATACGACATGACGTTGACTTCTGTACATTATACGTATATAGCAGCCAATATATCTGTTCCTCATTTTCATTACATTTAATATGTATTAAAATCAGAAAAATATGGTAAATCATAAACAGCACTGTCATAGTTAGATTAATGTAATCTAGATACAGTTGAATATGGCTGGCTGATGTAGTATCTAGTTCTGCGTAAGAATAACCTTGATAAGCTTCAATGAACGTCACTCAGATAGTATCAAAGATCGGCTCCTTTTAACATTAATAATAATAAATAACACGAAGAACATTTACGCAGGATTTTTGCACTTTTCATTTTAATAAATGTAACAGAATGACCCCTTTCATTCTGTATTACACGGACTTTAGTATTGATAAACTACAACTGTCGCTTCTGAATGAAAAATAAAAGAAATTAATGTAATAAATGTTTTAGCCAAAAAGAAAAGGAAATGTGTCCCTGCTTCGTCACGTATACTATCTATCCGTCTATCTAAATGAAGCAAAATATAAAGTCAAGATCGACTTAGTGTTATAAAACCTAATGGGAACATCTATTCTAAATATTACAAAGGAATGTTCCAGAGAAAAATATCTCGAAATATTTTAACAATATTAATTTACAAAATGCATATAAACATGTAAATAAAAGATACATGATGATAGGTGAATATTATATCAATTTATCATTTTAAATTTTCAGGGATGTTTCACCTTCAAAGATCATTTTTGAAAAAAAGAGTCAACTGAATTTACATTAGTCTATATCAATATGTACATTTGAGATCGACAAACTAATTAATCATCTATTAAAATTTGCGTCAGAATGGAAAATGGATGGAATTCTACAAAGGGGGTTAAAGATATTATACATTCTCTTGAATGATCAAACAGAATCAGAACCAAAAGATCACATGAAAGAGTGAACATTTTACGCCAGAAAAATAAATAGGGTGTACAATAATATGCACAATAAGTTTTTGACATATTTTTCTGTAAGAAAGGAAAATCTAAATTTAAATCAAATATATTCTATTTGTATGTATTTTTATTTGCTTCAAAGCAAATGTAATTTTTAATTTTGTTTAACGTGTAGTTTGAAATCCGTACCCATGTCAATGTATACATTAATGTAATCTATTTGATATCTATGGGAAAGAACAATTATCGAGATGAATTTCGTAAATTTCTTTAATATTAATTAATCATTTATTTTTTCTTACCTCAATACTTGTGAAGAAAAATTTTTTAAATTATTCAAAGCTTATTTTTTTCATCTTAAACTATTAAACTGTAATTGTTTTGGTGTCTGTAAAAACTGAGATATACAAAATGTTGAGAATAGGAACTATTTATATGTAACAGACTAAATCAGATACAGAATTTAGGAAACCCTTCGTGATTCACACTTATGGTTTAATAATCAAATAGAAGTACGTTTGAAGTAATACTTGTTATCGAATATATCCATGTACTGATTATTAGTAAACTGTTCAGTTTATATATCTATTAGATAAATTCAAATTTCCCGCTAGAATGTTAATGTTTTGTCATCATGTGTGTGATTGGCTCTTTTCATTAATACGTAATGATAATCCTTTTCCATGAGATCATGACTTTTAATATCAGAACACATAGTTTACAAAAATTGCAATCGGAATAAAATGATTTTAACAAATATTCAGTCAATTAATTATGTCACTTCATGACATTGACAACATAATTCGAGAACGGTATTCGATGAATTGCGCATTGCTGTCAATCAGGTTTTTTTTGTCTTGTGTTCGTCAGAGGAATATATTGTTTAAGTTTTGTAACATTTGCATGTGAACTGAGAAATAATAATAATAATAATAATAATAATAATAATAATAATAATAATAATAATAATAAATATAATAATAATAATAATAATAAAATAATAATAATAAATATAATAATAATAATAATAATAATAATAATAATAATAATAATAATAATAATAGTAATAATAATATTAATAAAAATAATAAAGAAATATTTCTGATTATCATATTAAAAGGACTTACAAAAAGACCGATTTAATAATACTATGTCGATTGTTTACAGCCTAGATTAATGTTATATGATTTCGACCTAAGTCAACGGACATAATAAGTTTTATATATGTTGGTGTAACACTGAGAATTACCCATCTGTTGATTTTACTATTGTCATTACTATTACAGTATTGGCTATGTAGACAGAAGTGCGACTGGAATATGGTTTTGATAATTGATCCTGAGAAATGTTAGTTTACATGACCTTGGTCAATATCATTCTCTTCTGCGTACCATACATTTAGTTGAACACTTCTCATCATAGTTAATGGTCATAAGGTTGTTTTACTGAAGCCAATGTGATAATAAACTGAACATAAAAAGTTGAACTTTAAAAGGGCATAAGCTGTAATTACCCCCAAAAATGTATTTTGATTTTTTTTTCTACCTTAACTACTTATAAGAGCCATACACGTGGATAAAATATCTTATATTCCTATATAATTTGTGAAAAAACGGTCAGGTCCAATGTGGTATACATATAAAAATAGTAACTTTGAATTCATCAATTGCAACGGAATAATTGCCAAACTGGGTTTCCCAAGTAATTTTCACAAAATATATTTGATTTGATTTGATTTTGATTTTTGTTTTACGCCATATTCAACAATTTTTCAGTCATATGATGGCGTCCAGTTTTTATTGGTGGAGGAGAAACCCCGATTACCCGGGTAAAGACCACCGACCTTCCGCAAGAAAACTGGCAAACTTTCCCACTTGATTCTAAATGACGCTAGCGGGATTCGAACCAGAGGTCAGAGGGCTTGTGATTTAAAGCTCAATGCTCTAACCACTCGGCCACGGAGGTCCCCACAAAATATATAGAAATGTGTGAATTTTATGCCTCTGTATATCTCTTTTTTATTATTATTGTATATTAATCTAAGTTGTAGAAAAGGAAAGACGTTTTTGAAAAAAAAAATGCAACCAATGCTCTTCTAAGTTCATTCAGTATTATATTTTGGATATGTATGTATTGTTTTTGTATGCCTTTAAATTTTATAAATGAATGGTAAATGAACCATCTTAGGTCAATATTCATCAATATATTCAATATACTTCGCCAATACAACGGATATGATGCTAAGAAAATATCAGTAAGGTATACTAGAACAAAGTAGACTAAATGATCTGCGAATGTTGGTAATATAAGTGTAATAAGATCAATAAATGTCGAGATGTTTATTAATGTTTTGTTTGTTTGAATCGTGTTTTACGCCAGACTCAGCAATTTTTCAGTTACACTACAATTATAATAGTTTTAATAGTAAAACGCGGTAACAGGGTAACCGGGGAAAGACCAACGGACTTCCGCAAGTAAACTGGCAATGTTTATCGTAAATTCAGCTTAGGTTCCAGACGGCTCAACTCCGCGCTGATTACAGACTGGAGATGTGTATTAATTAGATATGTCGTATCTGTCATATATTCAACACGTTATATCTTTATCATTGTCAATATATGAATATCACATTCATGGGAGAGGGCGATATTGCATATTTTCACACACCCCCGAGGTAGCTTCGCCTGGGTCAACAATGATTTCCGAAGGGTGAAAATACGTATTGTCGCCCTCTCATGAATGTAATATTTAGGTATTGTACCGAATGTCATATTTGTTTGTTTTACCATTCTACCGTTGATATGCATTTGGACTCGTTGTTCGTTTGATAACATGTAAACAATCTACGTTAAAAAGACGCTTCGGTGTTGTTTATTTATTGAACGTATCCCTTGTAGCCTAACAATGTTTTGGATACCAATGGGACGAACTGAACACACATAATGCTGGCGCATGTGACATTTTTTAAAGTCGCCCGGCTCCCTTATTTTTATAAAATGAGCCAGTAATATTTAGAATTTCTACGTCTCTCTCAACCAATCAGATCAGATTATTTACTAAAGGTATAGTAAAAGAATGTATCGGTTAATGATACTTTGTTATCAAGGTATATCAGTATAAGTTGAATGATATGATGTCTGATGGTTCATTCCACTGACGATTGTTCATAATTAGTAAAACGGTCTTGAGTTGTCGTGATTTGGACAATGTATCCAGTAGGCAACCGGTCTCCATGATATAAAGTTCAAAATGTCAAAAACAGAGTACCGCAATCAAGTTATGGCTGACACAGTGGGTTGAATGTCGAACCCTAATAATTGTGATTCAGACATATCATCCAATATTTTGTTTGTTTTATTTTCTTGTCCATTTTGCTTTTGCTTGGGTGGTTTTGTTTAGTTTTTACGCTCTTCTCCCATCATTACATGATATTTGGATTTTTTTTATTTTTCATGGGTCAATTATCATGATTTGTCATGTTTTGTCTCTGTTTGGTAGACATGCATTTGGCTGATTGAAAAAAGGGTCGACAAATGTTGACCCTTGCAATACAGTAGTGATTGAAATATGTGTGAAATATAGTGTACACGAGCAATATCTATAACTTTTTAGTTATGATACTAGAGCTGGTGTCGGAAACAAAATAAAAAATTCAGATTCAAGTTTAGGTACATTGCCTACTATAGTCGCTGGAAGTGATGATATTTGCTGTCACCATCAGCGCAATCTATGATCAATTTATATAACCATTTTACATCTACATCATGTTTTTTTTTCTCATTGTATAACCTTAGCATTTTAGCCTTTTTCACAATATATAACTTACTTTGTACATGTAAATCGTTATCAATCAATCTTAATCGAATGTCAAGCCCCAAATACTGTTGTCAAAGTTATTTTCTATACACACAAATATCATAGTCAGTGCACACATGTATGTGCTATCTAAAGACGAGAGAGAGAGAGAGAGAGAGAGAGAGAGAGAGAGAGAGAGAGAGAGAGAGTCAGACTGAGATAGAGAGAATCGGAGATAGAGAGAATCAGACTGAGAGAGAGAGAGAGAGAGAGAGACAGAGAGAGAGACTGAGAGAGAGAGATTGTTTGATATGTAAATCACTGGGACGATAGTCATTTTGTTGGCGGTAGGATTTTTATGTTGTACAATTATTTTAGACCATTAGGTAACTTGTAAATGTTTTATATCTTCGAGTTAATGATTCGGAATGCATTATTGTGTAGAAACGCTAGACTCATTATCCTTGATATTTCATTTTGATTTATGCGGTTTATGTTGCTTTTGAATTTTCATGAAATATGTACAGTTTCAAACAACATTATTTTCGGCATGACAAAACTCTATATTTCCGTGCTGTTTTTAGCGCAGTTTAGTGTACAATTTTATGCCTTATGTTTTTCAATTTCTTTGATAAATCGCATTTCTAAATTATTCAAGTTATACAATGGTGATTAAATTTGACTTGATAAATTTCAACTTGACATTCAAATTTAATAAATCAAGGTGAAAATATGATAAAACTAATGAGCCGTGAAGAAATGGTTTTGTGGCAAGCCGACATCGATAGATCATACCTGAACGTTAATACAATGAGTAATGTACATATGTTTAAATATCTCTATTGTTTAAATGGAAATCAAACACTATACTTGTCATGTGTTCAAAAACCCGCGTGTCTTTGATGTTCTGTGTATCATCAAAGGCATATTTCACCTATGTACATTTCTGGCGATAAAATACCACATAGTTCGGACGTAAGGCACACGACAAATTTCTGCCAATTGATTATATATATTATGTCGGTATCCGCTTGCTTTATAATATCCGCAGGATAATACTTTGACATTTCTTTAAATACATAATGTCTAAAAATAACACCTCATTCATAATTGAAATATTTTTATGATTATATTTCATTTATTTGTCGGAAATATTAAATATTAAAAAGATAATATATGCAGATATAGTAAAAACTGTGAGAGGGTATTTGACTGGAATGTAGCTACAAAACAGACGAAGAACTTAAACAGGTAAGATATATGTGTATCACACAGTTTCAAGTGTCCAAATTAACTCCTACACATATAGTTGCAATTGTCCAAGTCAGCTTCAACACCAACAGTTACAAGTGTCCACGTTCACTTCTACACCAACAGTTACAAGTGTCCACGTTAACTTCTACACCAATACTTAATAGTGTCACGTTAACTTCTACACCAACAGTTACAAGTGTCCACGTTAACTTCTACACCAACAGTTACAAGTGTCCACGTTAAATTCTACAGCAATAGTTCCCACGTATATCACTACATCAAAAGTTACAAGTATCCACGTAGACTTCAACACAATTAGTTACAAGTGTCCACGTTAATTTCTAAACCAATACTAACAAATGTCCTAGTTAATTTCTACGACAATAGTTACAAGTGTCGCCGTTAACTTCTAAACCATTAGTTACAAGTGTCCACGTTAACTTCTACACCAACAGTTACAAGTGTCCACGTTAACTTCTACACCAACAGTTACAAGTGTCCACGTTAACTTCTACACCAACAGTTACAAGTGTCCACGTTAACTTCTACACCAACAGTTACAAGTGTCCACGTTAACTTCTTCACCAACAGTTACAAGTGTCCACGTTAACTTCTACAACAATAGTTAAAAGTGTCCACGTTAACTTCTACACCAATACTTAATAGTGTCCCCGTTAACTTCTACACCAATACTTAAAAGTGTCCACGTTAACTTCTACACCAATACTTAATAGTGTCCACGTTAACTTCTACACCAATACTTAATAGTGTCCACGTTAACTTCTTCACCATTAGTTACAAGTGTCCACGTTAACTTCTTCACCAATAGTTACAAGTGTCCACGTTAACTTCTTCACCAATAGTTACAAGTGTCCCACGTTAACTTCTTCACCATTAGTACAAGTGTCCACGTTAACTTCTACACCAACAGTTACAAATGTCCACGTTAACTTCTACACCAACAGTTACAAGTGTCCACGTTTACTTCTACACCAACAGTTACAAGTGTCCACGTTAACTTCTACACCAACAGTTACAAATGTCCACGTTAACTTCTCAGTTACAACAATAACTTTACACCAACAGGTCCACGTTACAAGTGTCACGTTAACTTCTACACCAACAGTTACAAGTGTCACGTTAACTTCTTCACCACAGTTACAAGTGTCCACGTTAACTTCTACACCAACAGTTACAAGTGTCCACGTTAACTTCTACACCAACAGTTACAAGTGTCACGTTTCTACACAACAGTTACAAGTGTCACGTTACTTCTTCACCAAAGTTACAAGTATCCACGTAAACTTCTACACAACAGTTACAAGTGTCACGTTAACTTCTACAGTGTTACCACGTTAACTTCTTCAAACCAAGTGTCCACTACACAATAGTTACAAGTGTCACTAACTTCTTCACCAACAGTTTCTACGTTAACTTCTACACCAAAGTTACAAGTGTCACGTTAACTTGTCACCAATAGTTACAAGTGTCCACGTTAACTTTACACCAACAGTTACAAGTCTAACTTCTACACCATTACAAGTGTCCACGTTAACTTCTACACACGTTACAAGTGTCCACGTTTACTTCTACACCAACAGTTACAAGTGTCCACGTTAACTTCTACACCAACAGTTAAAGTTACAAATCTACACCCCGTTACAAGTGTCCACGTTTACTTCTACACCAACAGTTACAAGTGTCCACAAGTTCTCCAACATAAACTTAACTTCTACACAACAGTTACAATGTCCACGTTAACTTCTACACGAACAGTTACAAGTGTCCACGTTAACTTTAACAGTTACAAGTGTCCACGTTAACACTACACCAACTTACAAGTGTGTACACCAACAGTTACAAGTGTCACGTTAACTTCTTCACCAATAGTTACAAGTGCCCACGTTAACTTCTACACCAACAGTTACAAGTGTCCACGTTAACTTCTACACCAACAGTTACAAGTGTCCACGTTAACTTCTACACCAATACTTAATAGTGTCTACGTTAACTTCTACACCAATAGTTACAAGTGTCCACGTTAATTTCTACACCAATAGTTATACACCAACAGTTACAAGTGTCCACGTTAACTTCAATACTTAATAGTGTCTACGTTAACTTCTACACCAATAGTGTCACGTTAACTTCTTCACCAATAGTTACAAGTGTCCACGTTAATTTCTACAACAGTTACAAGTGTCCACGTTAACTACCAATAGTTACAAGTGTCCACGTTAACTTCTACACAAACAGTTACAAGTGTCCACGTTAACTTCTACACCAACAGTTACAAGTGTCCACGTTAACTTCTACACCAATAGTTACAAGTGTCCACGTTAACTTCTACACCAATACTTAATAGTGTCTACGTTAACTTCTACACCAACAGTTACAAGTGTCCACGTTAACTTCTACACCAACAGTTACAAGTGTCGCCGTTAACTTCTAAACCATTAGTTACAAGTGTCCACGTTAACTTCTACACCAACAGTTACAAGTGTCACGTTAACTTCTTCACCAATAGTTACAAGTGTCCACGTTAACTTCTACACCAACAGTTACAAGTGTCCACGTTAACTTCTACACCAATAGTTACAAGTGTCCACGTTAACTTCTACACCAACAGTTACAAGTGTCCACGTTAACTTCTACACCAACAGTTACAAGTGTCCACGTTAACTTCTACACCAACAGTTACAAGTGTCGCCGTTAACTTCTAAACCATTAGTTACAAGTGTCACGTTAACTTCTACACCAACAGTTACAAGTGTCCACGTTAACTTCTACACCAATAGTTACAATTGTCCACGTTAACTTCTACACCAATAGTTACAAGTGTCGCCGTTAACTTCTACACCAACAGTTACAAGTGTCCACGTTAACTTCTACACCAACAGTTACAAGTGTCCACGTTAACTTCTACACCAACAGTTACAAGTGTCCATGTTAACTTCTACACCAACGTTACAAGTGTCCACGTTAACTTCTACACCAACCAAGTGTAGTCTACACAACAGTTACAAGTGTCCACGTTAACTTCTACACCAACAGTTAAAGTGTTACAAGTGTCCAATACTTAATAGTGTCCACGTTAACTTCTACACCAACAGTTACAAGTGTCCACGTTAACTTCTACACCAACAGTTACAAGTGTCCACGTTAACTTCTACACCAACAGTTACAAGTGTCCACGTTAACTTCTACACCAATACTTAATAGTGTCTACGTTAACTTCTACACCAATAGTTACAAGTGTCACGTTAACTTCTTCACCAATAGTTACAAGTGTCCACGTTAACTTCTACACCAACAGTTACAAGTGTCCACGTTAACTTCTACACCAATAGTTACAATTGTCCACGTTAATTTCTACACCAATAGTTACAAGTGTAGAAATTTTCTACACCAATAGTTACAAGTGCCCTGGGTAACTTCTAAACCAATAGTTACAAGTGTCCCCGTAACATCTATACCAATAGTTACAAATGTCATCGTTAATCTCTGTACCAATACTTACAAGTGACCCCATTAAGTTACATGTCCGCTCACTCCTTTACCAATAATTAAAGGTGTTTATATTAAACAGACATCTCTTACATCCAGACAGTCTAATAGGAAAATTCTGATCAATGTTTTGTGATAAACAAATTAACATTTATTGTTAGTTACCCGTGTAAGCTATATCTAGATCTGATAAACAGTTTAAACTACAATTAACCTTCCTGGTACGAGACACACCGTCAACTTCTCTTAGCACTTCATCAGTTCTTAATTTTTATATTGTTCTCAAAGACAATGCACGTTAATACTGAGGATGGCAATTAGAAAATATCATAGAGTTATAGTTTTGTAAACATGGGGTAGGGCAAACCAAATTAAATATTATAACCAAACCGAACCAAATTAACATTACAACGGAATATTTAGGGGGAAAAGATATTTTTTGTTGTGATTCAAAAAGACATATAAGAATGTTTATGGAAGAGAGGAAATGAATACTTAAGTTCTGTTTAGCATTCCTCCTACGATTGCCACTGTAAAAGCTATGGAATTTTTTTTCGCAATGGACATGGAGTTTTACTTAAAAGTATGCTACATGTCCTTTTAATGTGTGTATTTGTTCAATATTAACACGAATTCGGGGTCATGTAAAATGACCTTTGATGTTTCAGATGTTCAAGCCAAGAGAAATTAAATCTAAACATAGTATTATGTTGTCGCACTAATGCCGTAGTAAATAACGCACAAATGTTTGTCATATCGTATTGACGTATGAAAATGTTGAAAAATAATTCATTTCGTCTTTCGATATTCCATAGAAATAAATTGAAAATATATTTTTCATCGATCGATATCATTAATGAAAGCATGTTCTTTTTTTATCTTTCTTTCAAAAGCTGTAATTATTCACGTTATCAGATCAAATTCTGATAAAATCTAATGTACATTTAGCTCAATTGCAATCGCTTTTCATTGTCCACTGCGAAATTCTCTATGAAGATTATGCAGTTACATGCTGAAATAAAATTTATGTGATTCAACTTAAATAAAAGAGAATGTTTGAAAATCATAAAAAAGAATAAATTGGCGTAAAAATATAATATGATAGAGACACATTACAGTTTCTGGTCTTGTTGTTCTGTCTCTTTAGACGACTCGCACGGTTACTGTGGTATTTGTTCCTCTGTCGGTCAGATCGGGAGATAGACATGTGATTCTCAACACAAAAGCCGCGAAACTCGCATAATTCAGCAGCTGCGCTGTAAGATTGTGTGATGAACGTGTTGCCACTGAAACAGATAATATTTATAAATCTGTAAATTTATTTCAGTCGTTGAGGGTTTATAATAATAATTCTCTTACAGTAATATATTACTTTTTGTTTAAAAAGAGAAACACGCATTTGAATGGAATTAGAGAATTTACATTTTACATTTAGAATTGTAATATAACTTAAGGTTACTACTTCAAAGTGAATTGAAATGATAGGATTCACATATGAACGTGCACGTGTTCATGCTTTAAGAGGCTGAAAAAGATACAGAGCGTGCATTGGTGAATGCATATGATCAATCCTCGTATATTATGAACACGCCATTGAAAATGTATTGATCTTTATCTATTTTCTTATTCCGCATCAACTCCGTTAAAATGTTTGTATACATTCTTTATCACATTTTATTTTGTATACGTGTCTTGTTTTGTGTTGATATATTAGGGCTTTTTCTCCTATCAGATTACATAAAACTTACACCTTTCACCTTTTCACTTTTCCTGAAGAATTAAACACCGTAAAATTTAACTTCAATTTTCTCACTTTCATTTGGGAACATAAAATCCACTATGCAGTATTCTCAACTAAGCATGTTTATTTCAGCTATATAATTTTTGTAATACGTGGGTATATAATTGTTGTAAGTCTCAAGTGAGCGTTTTATAGTTGGTGTATAACGCATTATAATTTCTACAACCTATTTTTGTCAGATTTAGCAGGTATATATTGATGTCGATTCACATAAGATGGCGGGGCGGAGTAACCTTTTTGATTATAATACGGATGATTCTACTGACTTTTTAGTTTTGACAAGCTGCACGAGAAAAAAGTTTTATTCCTCACTGGATATTCTCTTATATATGGTGACAAGAAGGAGCGGTAGCTCTAGCTAGTGTAATTTTATTGTTATGCTTTATCACCTAAATTTCAATTCGCCAAGGTCAAAAAAGGGGTTCACAAGACTCCATCCCGCCAGGTTATATGGATTTTACTATAAAACATTACTGTATCTTAACGCCTCTTCTTTCTTCTGCACACATGAAACAAAATACATTTCACTTGTCCATGAATTCTTGTCGCTGAGGTATATTATACACTGTTTTACATCTTGGCACTATCACCTGGTTACATTATAACATGTACACCACAGCATGTCAACGATCACCTTGTCACTTTCACCTCGTTACATTACATCAGAAAATGTACCCAGCACATTTTCACTATCACCTGGGTGCATTATAAAATTTACCCCACACCCTGTCACTTTCACCTGGTTACATAACATTATAAAATGTACCCCACACCTTGTCAATATAACCTGGTTATATTACATTGTTTGTAAAATGTACCCCTACACCTTGGTATTATCATCTAGTTACATTACATCAGAAAATGTACACCACAGCATGTTAACGATCACCTTGTCACTTTCACCTGGTTACAGTACATTACAAGTTGTACCCAACATCTTGTCACTTTCACCCCGTTACATTATATCAGAAAATGTACCTAGCACCTTTCCACTATCGCCTGGTTACATTATAAAATTTACCCCACACCTTGTCACTTTCACCTGGTTACATAACATCATAAAATGTATCCCACACCTTGTCAATATAATCCCGTTACATTACATTGTTAAAATGTACCCCAACACCTTGACACTATCACCTGGATACAGTATAAAATGTACCCACACCTTATCACTTTTACCTAGTTACAGAACATTATAAAATGTACCCCAACACCTTGACACTATCACCTGGATACAGTATAAAATGTACCCACACCTTATCACTTTTACCTAGTTACAGAACATTATAAAATGTACCGTCACTTTCACATAACATTATAAAATGTATCCCACACCTTGTCCAATCACATTACATTGTTAAAATGTACCCCAACACCTTGACACTATCACCTGGATACAGTATAAAATGTACCCACACCTTATCACTTTTACCTAGTTACAGAACATTATAAAATGTACCCCACACCTTGTCACTATAACCCACAGTATTGTACCCACTATCACTTTTACCTAGTTACAGAACATTATAAAATGTACCCCAACACCTTGACACTATCACCTGGATACAGTATAAAATGTACCCACACCTTATCACTTTTACCTAGTTACAGAACATTATAAAATGTACCCCAACACCTTGACACTATCACCTGGATACAGTATAAAATGTACCCACACCTTATCACTTTTACCTAGTTACAGAACATTATAAAATGTACCCCACACCTTATCACTTTTACCTAGTTACAGAACATTATAAAATGTACCCACACCTTATCACTTTTACCTAGTTACAGAACATTATAAAATGTACCCCACACCTTGTCACTATAACCTGGTTACATTACATTGTAAACTGTACCCCTACACCCTAGCACTATCACCTGGATACAGTGTAAAAGTATCCCATGCCTTGTCACTTTCACTGGATTACTTCACATTATAAAATGTACCCACACCTTTCTCACTTTCACCGTGTTACATAACATTATAAAATGTCACTATGACCTAGTTACATTACATTATAAAATGTACCAACACCTTGTCACTTTCACCTGGTTACATAACATTATAAAATGTACCCCACACATTGACATTATAACCTGGTTACATTACATTATAAAATGTACCCCCACACCTTGTCACTATAACCTAATTATATTATGAAATATACCCCACATCCGGTAACTTTCACCCGGTTACAGTACATTGTATAATGTACCAATACCTTGTCACTTTTACCTGGTTACATTATAAAATGTATCCCACACCTTGTCACTATATTTCGGTTACATCACATTAAAAAATGCACCCACATCTTGTCATTTTTACCTGGTTAAAGTTCATTATTAAATGTACCCCATACGTTGTCACTTTTACCTGGTTACATTATAAAATGTATCCTACACCTTATCACTTTTACCTGGCTAAATTATAAAATGTACCCACACTTTGTTACTTTTACCTGGTTACATTATAAAATGTACCCACCACCTTGTCACTTTTACCTGGTTACATTATAGATTTACCCCACACCTTGTCACTTTTACCTGGTTACATTATAGATTTACCCCACACCTTGTCACTTTTACCTGGTTAAATTATATAATGTACCCAACACCTTGGCACTATCATCTAGTTACATTATGAAATATACCCCACATTCTGTCACTTTCACCTGGTTACAGTACATTACAAAATGTACCCACACCTTGTCACTTTCAACCGGTCACAGTTCATTATAAAATGAACCGTACACCTTGTACACCTTGTACCCAAACCTTGTCATTTCATCTTATAAAATGAACCGTACACCTTGTCACTTTCATCTGGTAACATTATGAAATGTACCCAAACCTTGTCATTTACACCTGGTTGCATTATAAAATGTACCCCACATCTTGTCACTTTCATCTGGTTACATTATAAAATGTACACACACCTTGTCACTTACACCTGGTTACATAATAATATATATATATATTGTATCACATCGTACTTTATTCGTGTATATTAAGATTACGAGTAGTTGTGTCGGCCCACATCTTATTAATCTCATCTGGGTATATTGACACTGTAAGTTGTAGTGCACACCTATATCATATCATTTTCATCCGGGTATATTTAAACACTGTGATTTATGGTATAAACCTACATTTTGTCACTTTTATACTGGTAAAGATATTGTCCTTTACATGATTGTATGAACTAAAACAATCCAAATGAGTTATCCTATACAATGAATGTTCGGGAAATATGACTTATACATTTCGACATTGAAAATTTCATTTTTATCTGACTTTTTATAGAGTCCGATAGGTCTCTCGATTCAAGGAATACTTGGTGACTGGTCGGTTTAGACGGGTACAAGCATACCGTACTTCATATACTAAAAGTAGATAATGATTAAGGTAAGCCTATGTATGATAGATCCCATGCCATAGCCACGCATCTGTTCTGTGCATTTTGTATTTAATTTAGTCATGTCTCTATATTTACACTGACACCCAACATACATCCAAACATCTTAAAATGTTAATATGTTTCGAACACGACAAGTATAAAACAATTTTGAACGTTTATTCTACGAGTATACACAAAAGTGACTCACAAGGATTGTTTCTATATAAATATACACATACTTATGGCATGTACACATACAAAGAGTCAACACAGACTAAACAAAGACAGGTAGACATGCCTACATGTGCATATCTAATATATACGGTTAAATCTTCTATACAGTATCTCTTATTTGTGGAAAACAAAGATTACAATTGACCAATACATCACAAAATCTGTATACAGAAATACGAACAGTATACCGAAGAGAATGATCTGGTTCAATTACATAGAAGCGACAGCATTTTAGTACACTAAAACGTTTCAAAAACACACTTTTGAAAAGTGAGGAAAAGTGCGCTGTCAAACTGGGATTCGAACCCAGGCCTCTTGTAATCTGTGACTGCTCTAAGTAAAAATGAAGAAGTTCCAATTGTTTATCGAAATTCGAGTTCATTAGAACACGACAAATTAGTGTAAATGGTCTGAACATGAAGAATAATTACGATCCCAAACGGGATCGGACCAGATGTCCGGAAGAGGTCAGCGTCCCCTTCTGGCATGTCACATCCGGTCCATTGAAACATTTTAAGTTCGATGAAAAGATCAAATTCGGTGAAAAGGTCAAGTCTAATGAAAAGGTTAAGTTTGGTGAAAAGCACGATTGGTGAAAGGGTGATATCATATCGTTTATCAAGATCCCCGTATCGACCATAAAA
The DNA here is from genome assembly GCA_030159075.1 of Atrina japonica. Taxonomy (NCBI): domain Eukaryota; kingdom Metazoa; phylum Mollusca; class Bivalvia; order Pterioida; family Pinnidae; genus Atrina; species Atrina japonica. The sequence goes on from BROG01000538.1 coordinate 269,190, forward strand.
CTTCTTAAACATTCATAAGAAGAGCATGTCCTGGCATAACGTATAAGTTGTGAAATGAAAACGCCATAGGCAGGAGAAGATGGAATATTATTACTTAAAAATGGAAAGTTCGTGATATGGAAATTGAAATCGTTGCATTTGTCATAAAGGGAGGTGTGAAGTTGACCATCCTTTCCAATCGGTAGGAGTAAATTTAGGTAAGAAGCAGATGTGTTGTTCTCTGTCGTCTCATTAACCTCAAGAGGCCGAGGTAATAATGAAATTGTTAATTATTTATAGACAGGACGTCGTCGATAAATCTGTAAGATGCTTACTGTTTATTTCCTTTAGAGAGCAGAAACTGTATAAATTCCACTTCATATGAATACAAAAAATTATCAGCCAAGAGAGGTACACAATTGGTACCCTTTGGAATGCCGACAATTTGTTGGAAAACTTTTCCCGCAAAAACCTCGAAGATGTTGTCTACTAGAAACCCCAGTATCTTGATGATATCGTCTTCAGTGTACTTGTTATTGGAATCAGAGTATTCCTTCACAAAAAGGTTCCTCCTGATCGAATACTAAATATTTATATCCGCAATTTCCATTTTTGTATACAAGCGAGTTTTGTATAATAGATGTTGATCTATTTTTGAGTTTTTGGTGAGGAATTGTTTTGTAAACGGTCGAAAAATCAGACTTTAAATGTTCCAACAATTCTTTTGAATTCTTTAGGATCCACATCTGATTGACTCCGCTTCTTGATTAGGTCGTTGCACAGTACTTCTGAAGACCTTGTTTGATATGTGTAAGAAGTATGGTGAGTAAAATAGATAAAGGCTTGGTGGAGCACTTAGATGACTCTTCAATGAATCGGTGTTTATAAGGATTTTTGTGCATCTTCGGAATCCAATAATGTATGGCAATTCAAGCTGCGCGTCACTTATGGGTATTCCAAACGAAGTGAGAACGGATTTATGATTATCAAATATTTCAGCGGTATAACAATCGGTGGTAGTGTATGTAGGGTTTCCAGGAAGTGTGTTAAACCCAAGTCCCTCTTTTAGGATGCTGAAGTAGTGTCGCCTGCAGACAAATGTGAAGTTGTTAGATGCTTTGTGCTTTGTGTGTGGTGTTGACAGAATGTTTAAGTCGTCGAATTCTTTGTTTAAGAACATTACTGATCGACTTAATCCAGTCCAGTCTGATCTACTAGGTCAGACATACAGAGACTTCTACTACACACATATGTATACACAAATACAACAAAATGCGATACAAATGTTATGAACAGAGAGTTTTCAGCCAGGTTCAAAAGCACAAAAAGGATTCGCCGGTGATTTAATTTCGCTATATTCGCGGTCAAAGAAATTCAGCGAAATTAAATACCCGTGAATATAATACCTTATACTTATGAAGTATCAGAAAGACAATTCGTAACCGAACTTGCGCGAAATTTAATCCTTTCAGAAAAAAAAACGTGGAATTTTCTCCCCGTGAAACTAAACAACTATACAGTATGTAGTTAAGTTATATATAACAAATAATCATGTTCAGAAACAAAGAACACGCATTAGATTCATATATAATCATGATCCCATAGGACAAGATATAATTAAGGTACATAAACCTATAGAAGATATTTATTTTCACAAACAAAGGACAAGTCAAAGAAAAGACCAGTTCATAGACGTGAAAAATACTCTTATCATCTAAACTTTACAGATTTATCCCTTTAACACAAAGAGTAATAAACATGTTAACAAACAGAGAACAAGTTGCAGATTTAAAATATGGATAAGAAACTCCTGCTTACAAAGATGGAGAACAAGACAAGTTCACAAACATATTGTATAATACAAATGTTTACACTTCACAAACGTAAGAGGATTTCAAAATGTTCACAAACACTTGCAGCAGGCAAGACACATTTCACAAACTTAGTAATACTCTTCGTTTCGGCGTCGCAATAAGGCCATCACAGGAGAGGTCCAGTGTTATCTATCTTGAGAATACCATTCTACTTGCCCTTATGTCCACCCTGCTCCTTCATTTCCTTCTCGACCAACCGTCTTCAGGTTTCCTTTCGTCTTCCTCTCTTCCTCTTGCCTGATGGTGTCTATCTCATTGCTACCCTTATGATGGAATCCTGGTGCATACTGCAGACGTCAAGCCATCGCCATCTCCTTCGCTATATTTCCTGTGACATCGGTAAGGTATTTGTCTTCCTGTATATTTCTGCATTAATCCAGGGTATTCGAAAAATTCTTCTTGGACATTCAGATTGTTGATGCTGCTATTGGTTATTTTCCATAACTTTGCACCATAAAGAGGGACCCAAAGGACGTTGTTTTTAAATATCTTGCTAACCCTGGTAGATCTTCAGATGTTGCTCAGTGGTGCAAACGCTCCTCTGGCCTTTGCAATGCAAGCTTTCACTTCTGCCTAGCAGTTTACATCTGCCACTATCTTGCTTCCAAGGTAGACTAGACAAAATCACTAACTTCCGCTCGTCTGGTGGTATAAAGTTGGATGGTTTCATTTGACTTCGCATTGACCTTCAGAATCTTGGCTTCGTTGGCATTGATGTTCATTCCAATCTGTTTTCCTGTTGTGGCCATGCCATTGGACTTGTCTTGGATGTCACGATGGCGGTGTGACAGCAGCGCTATATCTTCAGCGAAATATAGTTGCTCTAGCATATCCGTCATTCCTCTCTTGTTGTAGTGGTTTCCGTGACGACCCAGTCTATGTAAAGGGTGAAAAGGAGGTTCGAAACCAAACACCCCTGCTTTACTCCTGACTGTAGTTTGATCTCATCTGTCAAGCTGAATCCGCAGATGACTCTGGCTGTGAAGTCTACGTACTGCATCCTGATGATGGAGATGACTTTATCTGGTATGTCGTTGTGGCTGTGGATTCTCCACAGGGCCGCACGGCGGACACTATCGAACGCATTTTGTGAAGTCGATGAAATTGAATGGACGAATCACACTCATTGCTCTTCTTTACTATTTGTAGTAGGGTGAATATCTGGTCACTGCATGGTATTCTCTTTCTTCAGGTAGTAGATGATCTGTGTTATCCTGGATTTTATTCAGAATCAACTTACCTGCCAACGTCTTCATCAGCCAGTAGAGAGTCTGATATCTTGTTTTGAAGCTGACAGTCTCTTTGTGTATGCTTTTCTGTCTACCCCTGTACTCTTCTTTACCTCCCTATCCAACTCATTGTACTCTGCATTCACTTTTCTTTCCAAGTTTAATCAGGAAATTTACCCCTCCTTTTCCTTCTTCTTGGTCCAAACAGTTCTTTGTCAGTCTCTACCAATACTTCATTGAAGTTTTGCCTGTCTACTTCCTCTGGATATTCTTCGGGGACAGAAAACCTGTTCCCGATTTCAATCTTGAAGGCTGTCTTTACTTGTGGTTCCTTCAGCCTCTGGGCGTCTATAGGAGGTGGTCGCTGATCTTTCCTCTTTGTTTTTAAGCTTAAGTTTCAGTTTTGTCGGCACCAAAGAGTAATCATTCCTCACATCTGCATCATATCTGGCAACTACATCCACCAGGCTTCGTCTCCATCTCTTATCGATGATGACATGATTAATATTTGGTTCTTAGTATGACCATCTGGAGAGTTCCAAGTTGTTTCTACCGATCACCAATTTGTTTTGGTAGCAAAAAGTACTTAGCTGCTATCCGTTGTTTTTACATTCACTGAATGCTTGCTGTCTCACGATTCTCTCTTTTCCTTCGTTGTCTTAAAATGCATTTTTGGCATAGAGATCTCCCATGAGCAGTAGAACGTCATGTGATGGCGTTTCGTCTACTCTCTTTTGTAGGCTACCATAGAAGGCATCTTGTTCATCTTCCTCTGCATCTTCTGTTGGTGCATAGCATATCTATGCTATTGTTGTATTGCTATTGCTATAGTTGTATCTTGCTTTGATGATTCTTTCACTCACCGGTTTCCATTCCAATAAGCTCTCGTGTACTTCCCTGGATGATATAATGGCAACTCCTCTATTATATTGGTCACCCCTCGTCCTGAGTATAGCATGTGATTAACTGATACTAACTTTATTTGACCACTTTCTATCCATCTAGTTTCGCTGACGCCAAGCAGCTTGATCTTGTAGCTATCCATCTCTCTCACAACATGGCCCAAATTTCCCGTTTGCTAAAGGGCACGCACATCCTAGCATCCCACGAGTTACTTTTGGTCGAAGGATATCCGTCCTAAGGGTGACAGCTTTCTCTCAGTTTTGACTGACATCCGTCCTTCTTCCAGTTTTCTTGATGTCATCCATTTTCTTTCAGTGCTTCATTTTCTGCGTCAATTTTGTGAAGTGGTTAAAATATTTTACGTGATAGGTCACAATCCTCCTTGTCCTGGAGGGCCGGTGGTTTTTCTGTCATTGTGTCCTTCCCTTAGAAGCCAAGGGTTCCAGGTATTGGAAGACGATGGAGACTTTCCAGGGTCATCTAGGAGATGTGGTATGTCACTTGCTGACTTCTGGAGACGGTGGCCTTATACATGAGCGGTGGCTTTATTTATCAGTTTTAGAAAAATTCTTCGTGATGTACCTCCCCTTAACGCCCGCACCAGTCTACATGTTTTCAAGCAGAGACCAAAGTGCAGTTTTCAAATACGTTTAAACTTTTTTTTTTAATTTACAATGACTGACAAACAAGTTAAAGCAACTTATATAAATGTCTCTCGTTGGCTCCGATGTTGACGTGCAGAGAGTGATTTGCTGTGGGAGGAAACCGGAATGCCCGGAAAAAAACCCACGCGTCCGAGTTAGCTACTGCTATACCATCTCACATACTTATCAGACATATTCCCCTGTCAAATCCAAGGATCAAACTTGGGTAGCATTGGTGAGAAGCGCGTGCGCTAACCACTGCGCTACCCAGACAGCCTACATAGTGGGTCGAGGACAAGATACAATTCACAAACATACTGGACAATACCGCAAACTTAAGATGATTTCACCTCGTTCACAAACATAGTGGGCAAAACACATTTCGCAAAATGTTCAAATACATAGCTAGAGGACAGAAAGAGGACATTTGGAGTGTGCTATAGGGTAAGAGCTCTTCGTATTACTACTACACGATTGACTATTCACCCGTTTCAGAGCCTTTAGAAATATATATATATATATATATATATATATATATATATATATATATATATATATATATATATATATATATATATATATATATATATATATATATATATATATTCCGTAATTTTGTTTATAGGTGTTTGTCCGATGATCGGATGTCCGACTCACAGATAACTTACAGATAATATTTCCAGCTCCTGTGGATAATCAAAAGGACTCCGCCCCGCCAAGTTATGTGAATCGGAGTGTAGATCTAGGCTACTCTCACGGAACCGTCTTAACAAAGAATAATCTTAAGCTCTAGTGTCTTTTATTTATATGTAAGAAAACAGATGACAAAAAACTTGATTCGCATATAAAAGAAGCAGAAATACCACTCAAACGGATATCGAACCGTCGGTCTATCGTCGATAGTATCGAACCATTGAATCGTCAGATTACAACTACGGCCCCGTGTCATGTTTCCATTTTTAAATTTTAATAGATTAGTAGCCTAATGTTTGTAATTTATCTTTCAAATGAATTAATGATTAATTATATAATTTTATTTTGATCTGCATTGCGAGTTGTTTTCATGTCAATATAGGCATGGCCATTCCTGCTGTAGGCCAAAGTTGAGATAGAGTGGTACAAGGGAGGCAACCACTGGTTTATAAAAAAAAAACCTGCGAATGAAACTCTTTAGTTGCGGAGTTCACAAAAGACAATCATGGCGAGTCGCTGTCTGCTTCGCATTGGCAAATCTTTATCCAAACATGTTAAGAAAAGTAAGCTTATATTTATTGCAAATCAACCAAGAAGAAACATCCATAATTTGATTGTCGTAGGTAACATAAGAATGAATTTTGTCACACTACAGCGAATTTTGTCGTGGTATATGGGTGACTTGTTGCAAAGTTTGGAATTTGAACTTTCAATGATAGGTGTTAAGTGTTAGGTAACATAATTTAAACTACATAGTTATCCGATGTCAGTAGGCCTAGGGCAACACCTTTCCTAGTACGTAATTCTCGACCCCCTCTCCCATTGACGGAAACAACTTTACAAGTGCCTGTGATTTAAAAACATCAGAGAAAATTTTACAACTTACAGCACCACTCCATTTAAACTTTCTAATCTTCATGCAGATGAACACCATGAAATAAGTTATAGTCTGAGCCAAATATTTTTTATCCGCTGGTTTTGGCTGATTAAAATAAAATGGTTTATACTTACAACTTAAATTTAATGTAGCGGTATCCTATACATACTCAATTAAAAATCCATGTCCGTGACTAATAAAAATTAATCCATCTTGTACTTGATATTCGCACTCAAATTAATTGCGGGATTTTTGCCATCTGTAATGGCGGCCATTTTTCGAAATTTGAGAGCAGAGGTAAAAAAGGGAACGTTTATTGGTCATACTAATTTAGCCCTGCTCACTGACCTGTTAATACACAATCAACGATTCCTTATGAAAATAAGATATTGGGAGTTATTCCCCTTCATATAACTCTTTTCAAGAGAGGCGCGAGAATATGAATGATTATTCACATGACCCAATTATTTGACATCGCATGGATAACACAGAGATTCCCATAGAAAGAGTGTTTTAAAAAATAGAGGCGACCAAACAAAGAAAAAAGTATGTAGAAAAGATATAGGATAGAATTTTTTGTTTTTATTTATATCAGTTAAATATTTTTATTTTGATGATTGGTTGCTTTACAAATTCATTTTGAAATTCATGACCAAATATGGCTTGGACTTTAAATGAATCACAAGTGCTGTCTTCATTTTTATAATATAAATAAAATGACTATGTTAACCAAGGTTAATCTAAATTTGGTGTGTTGCAACATAAAATTCCCAATTGAAAGGGTACAGGACCCTGTCCCAGAAGGCCGAGGCTATCGGCACAGTGACCGTGCCCGATATATATAGGCATATATGCTATTCGCACGGTGACCGTGCACATTTCACGCAATAGGCTATTCGCACGGTCAATATAACAGAGGAGCTTTATTAGCCTAATTCTGTTAAATAGGCTTTAGGTAGTATATCTATTTACTTTACTGGTTAAATTTCACACATATCACCTGATGTACTATATATATCTACATATAAAAATATATAATTGAGGAAAATGAAACTGAGGAAAAGGATTGGCCCAGGTTCCGGTTCTCATATGCTAGAAATTTCATTGCAATTTATTCATTATTTCGGGAGAAATACATTCTTCATGAGAGTAAAATTCTAGCAACACCATTTCGATGTTTACTACAAAGATAATGAAGGGATTTAGAATAGCCACGAAAACATTTGACCATGCGAATAGCAAATGAAAATGAACCATGCACGGTGACCATGCCAATAGCAGATCTTGAAATTGGCCTGCACGGTCACCATGCCGATAGCCACTCTTGTCCCAGAAAGGGTCTACTAGCCCCTGTCTGCACTAAAACTAAGACATTTTCCAAGGAGATTTAGCATGTGTTATTTCTATCATGATAGTAATCATATTATCAGAAATATTCAAGAAGAATGATAATTTTGTAAAGCAGTTTATTTATTCAATGCACACAATGAGATTTACTTTCAGCACAGTATGAATATTCATACTCATGGAATTTTTGCTGAGGGAGATAACTCCTCATAAGTAGGGTAACAGCTGAAGTCAGCAGAATTTCATGTAAACATATGGCTATTACAGGGGTAAAAATACTTACCCTAAGGCTTTCTTTTGTTTTCACCAGCTAGTTTTCAAGATAATCTACATTTCTTTATTTCAAGACCAATTAATTTTGTTAACAATAAGCTTATTGGTGATATAAGCGCCAAGTGATTGTCATGGGTTGCATATTGATGTACATGTCAAATGATGTCATACTCACTTTCTTTTTCTTCCTGGATTAAACGACAACTTTTATATCAGTTTTATTACCTATTTTTGGAATCTGAACATCATTGAGGTAAGAGGCCCATTGTTTTTGACAAATGATCAGCACACGATGAAGTTTTCCAAGTTCTAAATTTCTTTAATACAATGTAGATTATCAAGTGTTAAATAGTATCACATGTATGAATTACCATCCATAGATATCGATTTGGGTATCAGAAAAGATAGCAAGTGTGATTTCTTGCAGGTATGCTTAATCAGGCATGACAAGTAACACTTGACGTGTATAGCAGTTTTGTGTTCACCTAACTGGCTAATCATAAAGGGCTACATGTACATGTATATATATTGTATCACTGAATGATTGAATGCTGTAAAATAAAGTTGAGAAACTTCTGTGTGCGTTGTCATGATCTAGATTTTCTAGACTGTAATCATAAATATTCAGGTTTTTTGTAGATGCACCATGAACTGATTTGTAAGGATATTTTAATTGTTGTTTTTTGTTCTTTATGGAACTAAATACACATCTTGCTTTCATAGAATGCAAGTACACATACACTTTTCTCATTGTAAAGGTGAACAGACTTTGTAATTTTTTCAAGCACTCAACTTCATTGTGACCATTCAGTCCTTTAATTTACTGCTAGTAGTTCAGGGTATCTTTAAGTACATGTAATAATAAAACTGTGACCCTTTCTGCCTATATGAGGGTTTTCTCAAACTATTATTATCAACATGTACTTGAGGCTTCATGACTCCCATCCTCTCACTCTTAGCTTGAGAATAAAAAATACATTTACAGGTGAAAAAAACCAAGTAAAGGCTGAGTCTATTTACTAATATTACATTTACATTGTACATGTATTCTGCACAAATTTGGAAAATCTTTTTGTTCAGATTGTGTTTAAATCATTGACTTGGGTGTATTTTGGCATAGTTTTCTCTCACTACATGTACATGTACTATACTGGTACATGTATTCTATAACTTGAGAATTTCCTTTGACTACATTTTATACTCCATCAGATTTATTGTACTACAGCTTTGTAAAAGCTAAAAGATAAGTTGTTAGAATTACTATGAGTTATGGTACACATCAAATTTTACCATTTCAAACAACTGTAGAATAATGTCTGCTCCCTTGATAATGCTTAGGTCATCAGTTTCTGCAAGTGGGCATCTTCTTCAGGTGGTGTAAGCTCCAAGATAAACTGATAAATTGTTTATACATTACAATACACATGATAAATAATTACATTTTTGTATATTCTTGTATTATCATCCTGCACAAATTCAGAAAATCTATTCACATGAACGCCCTGCTGAAATTCTGGAAATCTGTTTTCATGACCGACCTGCTCAAATTCTAGAAATCTCTTCATATGACCGCCCCGCTCAAATTCTGGAAATCTATTCATATGAGTCCCCTGCTTAAATTCTGAAAATCTATTCACAGGAATGCCCTGCACAAATTCAGAAAACCTATTCACATATTCATTGACCTTAAATTTTGTTGAAATAAAAAACTTGTTTGTAAAGGAACCTACATTTGTATTACTATTATATTACTAGTACTAAGTATAATTTATGTAAAATTTCGTCATGGTTTAATTTTCATTGACAAATGAAAACAATGAAATAAACAAAATTAAAACCATGTCGTTAACAAAATTTTCTGATTCTACAGTACATTTGTACATGTACAAATGTACATTCACATTTATTTTTTCACATTATCATCATATTGTCCACATTAATTTGTGGTTTATCAATGAGAACTTTTTAGTTTAAGGGCATGGTAGGTGTGTGAATTGAATTTTCCAGTTCGCATGCATGATAGTGATGTTAATAGCCACTACCTAAATTGTAAAATCCGTAAGTAACTAAGTTGATTGTTCAAAACAAAACATTTTTCTCCTATTCTGGTGAACAGTAAATGAATGAAAATTTTGTTATGGTTTGTACATTTTTATGATCATTGATAATTTTCTACCATTTTGTTATTTTACAATACAGGTATTACCTCTGGTCAGAGTGGGTTTTAGTTCCACTGGAACCTAAACTAACTGTCAGAAATATTTGTTGGTTTACTTGCTGAAGACAAATAGTCTATAAGCCTTGGGATCAGGGGCCTGTTTTACGAAAGGTCGTAAGTCCTAAATCCTAAGTCTTAGTCCTAATTGTCATGGAACTGACCAATCAGCGATGCATTGCCATGGTAGTTAGGACTAAAAGTTAGAATTTAGGACTTACAAACTTTCGTAAAACAGGCCCTAGGTTTTCTCAATTATTGAAATCTTACTGCCGCCAGCTGTCCATATAATCATGAACTTTTGTGTGACATAAAACAACACACATTAAAGCTCCTACCTTGGAATTGGAAACTTTTAGGCAGGGATCAAATTTAGTAATTCTATCTCACTAGTCAGTTGGACTAGTTCGAAACATATTTTACTGGTCCTATGACCAATTCACTAGTCCCAAATACCATCAGTTACCAAATTAGCATGTTTTTACCGAATCAGTACCAGAATTATTGAATTGGTAGTTTAAGTAAGTTATCCATTTTTTTTATATCCTCATGAGTCAAAGCAACTGTGATTAAATTAGTTTGAGTTGAGATAAAAAGCTGATAAGTTAATTCTGGTGTTCAATATACATGTACATACACTTATAAACTTTCATTAGTAATTGCTCATGTTTATACTGTAAAGTTTATACAATTTGTTTTACTAGCCAATCAGACTAGCTGACTAGTCACCTTCAAAAGTTAGTAGTCTCAGACTGGCAGACTACTGCTAATTCCGTACCCCGTTAGGTTCCGTTCTACCGGTGGCCATTCAACAGCATTATTACACTTGAATAAACTGGTACATGTATGATGCTATGTGTGCATAGTAAACTGCCAGCCATGTGACCATGTCACACCTACATTATATCTAGTATGATAGTAATACAGACAGTGAAGCTTGTATATACACACCCCCTTCAGCCTGTTCAGGACACAACAAAACCAGTCTTAATAGGGAGGTGGTCATTACACAGAGGTTGATTTGTACACAAATGGTACTATTGGGGACAGCAAAATAACAATCTTTGTGACCAGGTGGTTTTTATACCCAGATGATCACTAAAGCAGGTTTTACTGTACATTTATTTCAGTCAGCTGTCATCTACATGTATTTCTAAATGAGTAATCGTACTTCTGAATTCAGTACCTACATTGTAGATCAAAAGATTCTATTATTTTAATGCAGTTTTCAGTTCAAAGCTTTTGATAATAAACAAATAAAATTATTATTTACATTTACTTTAGTACTACAGTGTAGAGTTGTATTATCTTATTTACTTTCCTTCATGTATGTTTGAGTCCTAGGTACTTACCACATGTTTCCAGTATTCACTTCCATCTTGTTCACTCTTGAGAATGTCAAATTTGTCATCTATGTTTTTGTCTTCATCATCTATGTGGAGTGATGTAAGCATTAGATATGTACAAGATATGTACAATTTTTCAGTGATTGCACATGGTGTACATTTTCTCAGCGGTTGTACAAGGTGTCCATTTTCTCAGCAGTTATACAACGTATACATTTTCTTGTCAATCTGCATGCCTCAAGCTTGTGACTTCCCCCGTTGCTTTCTGTCCATTGTGATACATGTATAAAAAAATTGTTCAATTTGTGTTGACGAGAGTTTTGTGCTCTCTTTATACATATTTATTGTTACCTGTGCACTAATTTGAACCAAGAACTTTTTGTTAACTTTGTAACATTTTTCTAAATGATAGACCTTTAATTGGATATGATTTTGTTTAGTTTTCTGTGAATGGTGAACTGAGGCACTATTTACACCGCGTGTTTAGGTAAGCAACATTTACCAGCCATTAAATACAACACTCAAATCAATTACATTGTGTCTAAATAACATCATTGTTAGCAGCGTGAAGAAATGTAGAAATGAGAGTACCTAAAATGATCTCAATAATACCTTTCAAAAATTGGGCGGGCCTTCTTACATTTTGAAGGGGTGTTATGAACGTATTATTGATAACATTTATTGTTGTGAGAATGAAAAAAATAAATGCTATGAAATATGCCTATTGTAATAATCTTATTACTTTTTTCCACAAGTTTACATGTATATATTACAATATGTACAGTCAAAATGAATTATACAGACTGCAAATTTGGCGCTTGTCCATCTCTTCCTGTCTTTGCTGTTTGTCATATATATATTTATATCTTTTATTAAGCATTACATGTATATACTGCATAACTGATATCGAAGTATATGAAATTTTCACACTCAACAAACTACCATAAGTATGACTTAGGTAACATGCATGACTTATTCAGAGTATGACTAATGTAAAGCATTCAAAAGTATGACTTTTGTAGAGCATTCAAAAGTATGACTTAAGTAGAGCATTCAAAATTATGACTTTTGTAGAGCATTCAAAAGTATGACTTAAGTAGAGCATTTAAAAGTATGACTTAAGTAGAGCATTCAAAAGTATGACTTTTGTAGAGCATTCAAAAGTATGACTTTTGTAGAGCATTCAAAAGTATGACTTAAGTGGAACATTCAAGCAGTCATAAATGTAAAGCCCTCAAGAAACTTTAAATAGTGCATTGCCCAAAACAGCTACAGAAGTGTTTTGTAGTGCCTCCAACCTGCCTCAAAGGTACAGTGCAGTGCTTATGACCTTCTGCATGGGTGCAATTCATTGCCTCTAAACTGCTACAGAAGAGCAATGCAGTGTCTCAGACCTACAAGAGAGGTGCAGTGCATTCTCTGCAACTGGCTGCAGAGCAGCTGTGCCTCCAACTAGCTACAGTGGTGCAGTGCTTCATATCTGCTACATGGGTGCATTGCAGTGCCTCCAACCTTATACAGAGGTGCAGTGTGGTTGCAAGGCTGAAGTTGCTGTAGATTTGCAGTGTGGGATGCATTACATTGCTTCTTAACTGCTATTGGGGTACATTGCTTCTAAGCTGCAGTTACATGTAGCTGCTACAAGTGTGGTGTTTTTGCCTCCATCTCACTACAGATGAGTAGGGCAATGTTCTATGCTGCTAGATGTGTAAAGCCACTAAAGGGCAATGCCTCCAAGCTAAACATGGATGGAGTCCAGTGCCATCATGTTTCTATAGTTGTTAAATTTCTACAGCTGGGTAGCACTTTCTTGGGCAGGACATAGACTGCTAACAAGTTTCTCCAGACAATCAGTTGCCCCATCCTCTTGGTGTCTGCCTCTATTATAGGGTAAGTATTATTGTACTTAATGTATCACTATGTCAAATTATTTTGTCAGGTGGTGTATTGTGAATATTTTTGTTACATTTAGGATAATTATTATTATCATTATAACAAGAGTTGATATCTTACAGATGTTGCAGGAAATACTAGAACGCTGTCCAGTTTAGCCGACTTGCCAGAGACACACAAATTATTACAGAAAACATGCAGGGATTTTGCTGATAATGAACTTGTTCCAATAGCGGCAAAGCTGGATAAGGAACATATATTTCCTCAGGAGCAGGTAAGTGATTCATTGTTACATACAGATATTTGCATTGTTACATGTACATCTGCTTACATGTATCTGCATTGTTACATACAGATATCTGTTTATCTGCATTGTTACATAAAGATATCTGTTTATCTGCATTGTTACATACAGATATCTGTTTATCTGCATTGTTACATACAGATATCTGTTTATCTGCATTATTACATAAAGATATCTGTTTATCTGCATTGTTATATACAGATATCTGTTTATCTGCATTGTTACATAAAGATATCTGTTTATCTGCATTGTTACATACAGATATCTGTTTATCTGCATTGTTACATACAGATATCTGTTTATCTGCATTGTTACATAGATATCTGTTTATCTGCATTATTACATACAGATATCTGTTTATCTGCATTGTTACATACAGATATCTGTTTATCTGCATTGTTACATACAGATATCTGTTTATCTGCATTGTTACATAGATATCTGCTTATCTGCATTGTTACATACAGATATCTGTTTATCTGCATTGTTACATACAGATATCTGTTTATCTGCATTGTTACATAGATATCTGTTTATCTGCATTGTTACATACAGATATCTGTTTATCTGCATTGTTACATACAGATATCTGCATTGTTACATACAGATATCTGTTTATCTGCATTGTTACATAGATATCTGCTTATCTGCATTGTTACATACAGATATCTGTTTATCTGCATTGTTACATACAGATATCTGTTTATCTGCATTGTTACATACAGATATCTGTTTATCTGCATTGTTACATAAAGATATCTGTTTATCTGCATTGTTACATACAGATATCTGTTTATCTGCATTGTTACATAGATATCTGCTTATCTGCATTGTTACATTATTTTTATCTGCATTGTTACATACAGATGTCTGTTTATCTGCATTGTTACATAAAGATATCTGTTTATCTGCATTGTTACATACAGATATCTGTTTATCTGCATTGTTACATACAGATATCTGCTTATCTGCATTGTTACATACAGATATCTGTTTATCTGCATTGTTACATAGATATCTGCTTATTTGCAGCTGTACAAGGTATCAGCATTTTGTTAAGTAATTCAGATCATTTGTGTATTTAAACACTTTTTCATTATTTCTTAAAACAAAATCAGTTCACATTGTTATGCCATCTCCAGTAGATAACTCTCACTTGAAAGAGCTTTACAACTACTCACAGTGGTCTAGGTATACAGCATTCATCTCACTAGTGGAGGGGACAGGTTCATAACTAAGGTTTTAAAAAAAGTAGTGACTACCGTTTTCCAGTTCTCAGCATTAAAAGTAAAAGATATGGGAATATTAGACTTAAAACCAAGGTCCCATGTCACAGAAGGTGAGGTATGTTAAAGTGACAAAAGTTTTGGTACATCACCTAATAGCTTGTGATATCTGTGTCAACTGTACACCACCACCAGATCATCTGTTCTCACATTTCACATATGTTGAATTAATTATAATTTTATATCTCATGATGAAAAAAAAAAACAACAAAACCTCTTGGATTGTAAATTTGTTTGTAATTTTTTTCTATTAGTTCAGACATAAGCTTAAAGTGTTTCTAATTATTTATTCCAGATTAAAATGATGGGAGACATGGGGTTGATGTGTGTAGACATTCCAGAGGATGAAGGTGGTACAGGATTGGATTATCTGGCATATGCTATTGCTATGGAAGAAATAAGCCGAGGCTGTGCTTCCACTGGTTGTATAATGAGTGTTAATAATGTGAGTTTGTTTGTGAGATGAAGAAATATCTTGATATTTCTGAGTCAGTATGAAGTCATTTTGTATGATTCAGTATGAAGTCATTTGTCTGATTCAACCTGATGTCATGTTGACTGATTCAGTATGAAGTCATTTTGACTGATTCAGCATGAAGTCATTTTGACTGATTCAGTATGAAGTCATTTTTTCTGATTCAGCATGAAGTCATTTTGACTGATTCAGTATGAATTCATTTTTTTCTGATTCAGCATGAAGTCATTTTGACTGATTCAGTATGAAGTCATTTTGACTGATTCAGCATGAAGTCATTTTGACTGATTCAGCATGAAGTCATTTTGACTGATTCAGCATGAAGTCATTTTGACTGATTCAGTATGAATTCATTTTTTCTGATTCAGCATGAAGTCATTTTGACTGATTCAGTATGAAGTCATTTTGACTGATTCAGTATGAAGTCATTTTGACTGATTCAGTATGAAGTCATTTTGACTGATTCAGCATGAAGTCATTTTGACAGATTCAGCATGAAGTCATTTTGACTGATTCAGTATGAAGTCATTTTTAGCCGAGCATATTACCAAAGGCAATAGCCAGCTATAGAAATTGTTGAGTTATGTGCGGATGTCTTTCCGTGCATATTTTGGTAAAGATAGCATAGTCTCCATATGGTGGTGGGTAAAACTTGTATGCAGAAAAAGTTATGCAATATTTAATGGGTAAAATGTATCGGAAATGTTGTTATTAAATTGATAAATACAATATTTATGCTCTAACCTGTCATTTTGTGATAAAAATAATATTTTTGAACGGATGCTAAAATAGAAATATTCAGCGAGTGAAACTTGAAATCAGTACAACTGAAATTTGCCTTTCTTAAAGCTCTTTTTATACACCTGTCAAAAGATGGGTAGTATTATGTTATCACATTGGCGGGCAGACACATTTCAGTTTCCGCTCAATAACTTGAGTAATTTTCAACGTATTAATTTAAAACTTTATGGGAAGGTTTACTGCCATAAAAGCTCTGCCAAGTTTGAAAACCAAAATTTTTCGTCTGTTATATACGGAGTTATAAACTGCTACCCATGTCAGGGGTATTATTACAGCCTTTGTAGTATCCTATTTGACATAAATATGGACAGATACTGTTTTTAAATTAGGTATATTAAATATAGAAATATTAAGGATTTATTTTTCCATCAGTGTAACTCTCAAATGGTGTTAAAGTTAATTATTTGAACAAGGACATGTTCTAAATGGTATTGTTAAAACTTGAATGCGTGACAAACGAGACTTGGAAAAGCTATGCCATATAATCGAGGAAACTAAATTATATGGCAGACAAGTGCATCTGATATGATTTCAAATTTAGATGTTTTAGGGGTCTTAAATATGATTTTGAACTATTAATTAGAAAATAATTGAAAGTATTAAAAATGGCAGAATGACAAAAATGTACTGTCTTTGAAGCTCTTATTAAGAATGAAAATGAACACAGTCGATATATAATATTTTATATCTTCCACGTCGACACTTTTTTGTATAATTAGCGTAATTAACGGATAAATGCTTCAAACTCATTAATTATGCACAGAAACAATCCCAGAAGCACACGCAATGACCTAGATCGATATCAATCAATGGAAAAGTTAAATCTTTATATGTCAACCTGTGTCGATGTGAAATCGTAAATGAGTAATTTTTTTCAAATATGGAGACAATGTAAATATTGTTCGCAGGCAATGACTTGATCAACAACATAAAGAAGAGGTAACTGCTTAATGAACTCTGTGTAGCTGACTTAGTAATAAGATCTTATGCACTGGTATTTTGTGTGTAACAGGTATAAGTAAACACATTATTATTAGATAAATAGACTGACAGTCAAATTATTAAATGTAAAAAGTCAACAAAATACGATAATGAATACTTTGATAAAAAATAAATAGATATATGTATATAAGTAAATAAATAAATAGATACATGTTTATATAGAAATGTATGAATGAATATATAAATTAATATATTTATGAATAAAGAAGTAAAACAAAATTCTGAGAGTATTGAGAAATCAATAATACACCATCAGAATGAAAATAGGTAGTATTATTACTTGGGTATTTGAAAGCATGGCTTTCAGTACTTTGATTTCTAATTCAGTATGCTGATTGATTAGGGGAAATATGTTGATATATCTGATTCAGTACATGGATTTTTTTACCCCCACCCCCTTTGATGGAATAAATGTACAAAAAAAGTAATTTTATCTGTGTTTATGTTATGTTTGCGTTGAAAACTGAACATATTCATTTTTGTTCTTCAGTCTTTATATTTAGGACCAATCAAGAATTGGGCAACACCTGAACAAAAAGAACGCTTTCAAGCGCCATTTCTTCATGGAGACAAAGTGGGATGTTTTGCCCTCAGTGAACCAGGTAATTTTAAGTTACCTTAGATATCCTATTTAACATTTTAGATTTTAGTTTTACCATGTCATAATTTGTAACAAGTTACACTGCAACCTTGTTTGGTTATCCTGCAAGCAAATCTTTCCATTTAAACTTGTAAACCCCTGTTGTCACATTTAGACTCACCCAGATCAATAAATAACTGTCATAATTCAGGAGTGAATAAGTTCATATTGAATGTATAACTACAAAAAATTTTGATTTTAAATCATATATCATGGCTCAAAGTACACATTGACTTCTACTCAGAATTTTACTCACCATTTGAAATTTTTGCTTTTTTGCTTTTACTTTGCCATTTAGAAAAAAAATTCATCATAGCTAGGCCTATCGTACATTGTTATAAATAAGTCAACTAATGCCATCTTCCCATTTCTTTCTATGTAAATTGAAATTCTTGTTTATTTAAATTTTAATGTATTTATTTTGATCGGATAATCTTTGAAATTTCTCTGAAGCTTTATTTCTGTGAGGCGACTACGTTTTTTACAGTTACTATTTTAATTTTTTTGACGCTACTTAGGCCTACTATGAACAAATTAAAGAAGGAATGAACACAAAATTTTGCTGTCCCTTACAAATACATGTACTTTTTACAAATTACAAGTTTTTAAGAAAAGAAATAAACATTCCACTGTAGAAAGAAGATGCATACTGCAGTAGGCTTCCACAAAAAATATACAAGATTTCACCAAATACAAGAGTCAAAGTAGCCTAGCTATTAAAAGAAAAAAAGTAAAAAGTCTGAAAAGCAATGGGGAAAGTATGTCGGACAACTTATTCACCATAGTAAAGATAGTGTCGTTATTACAGGATTTATTGTCCGAGTACTTATTCACGACAGATTTACAACTTTGCAGAGACTTTCGAAGATGGTCACAGACATTGTCTTTGTCTATGAGTATGAATACATGTAGGTCTATGAAAAGATTTGCTTACATTCAGAAAAAGAGTCGTGAAAACAACTCTTTCAACCACTCTTGCTTAAGAAATTCTGTTTAAAAGATTTTTAATTTATTGGGTCATTGCCTGTTTCTTTTCTGATATTACTAGCCGCTGTGTCAGAAAACACAGTCTGATAGGGTCATCGCCTGTTTCATTTCTGATATTACTAGTCGCTGTGTCGGAAAACACAGTCTGATAGGGTCATCGCCTGTTTCATTTCTGATATTACTAGCCGCTATGTCGGAAAACACAGTCTGATAGGGTCATCGCCTGTTTCATTTATGATATTACTAGCCGCTGTGTCGGAAAACACAGTCTGATAGGGTCATCGCCTGTTTCATTTCTGATATTACTAGCCGCTGTGTCGGAAAACACAGTCTGATAGGGTCATCGCCTGTTTCATTTCTGATATTACTAGCCGCTGTGTCGGAAAACACAGTCTGATAGGGTCATTGCCAGTTTCATTTCTGATATTACTAGTCGCTTTGTCAGAAAACACAGTCTGATAGGGTCATCGCCTGTTTCATTTCTGATATTACTAGCCGCTGTGTCGGAAAACACAGTCTGATAGGGTCATCGCCTGGTCATTGCGCTGTGTTTCATTTCTGATAGGGTCATTGCCAGTTTCATTTCTGATATTACTAGTCGCTGTGTCGGAAAACACAGTCTGATAGGGTCATCGCCTGTTTCATTTCTGATATTACTAGCCGCTATGTCGGAAAACACAGTCTGACAGGGTCATTGCCTGTTTCATTTCTGATATTACTAGCCGCTGTGTCGGAAAACACAGTCTGATAGGGTCATTGCCTGTTTCATTTCTGGTATAACTAGTCGCTGTGTCAGTATAACTAGTCATCGCCTGTGTCAGAAAACACAGTCTGATAGGGTCATTGCCTGTTTCATTTCTGATATTACTAGTCGCTGTATCGGAAAACACAGTCTGATAGGGTCATCGCCTGTTTCATTTCTGATATTACTAGCCGCTGTGTCGGAAAACACAGTCTGATAGGGTCATTGCCTGTTTCATTTCTGATATTACTAGCCGCTATGTCGGAAAACACAGTCTGACAGGGTCATTGCCTGTTCATTTCTGATATTACTAGCCGCTGTGTCGGAAAACACACTCTGATAGGGTCATTGCCTGTTTCATTTCTGGTATTACTAGCCACTGTGTCGGAAAACACAGTCTGATAGCAAGTCTTGCTTTTTCTTGGGTGTCATATTATATGATCACATGAAAATCTGGTGAAAAAAAATCTTTATTTACTGGAATGGACTTGCGACTAAAATGGCACAAATCTTGAAATAATTTGTTAAAACTATCAGTCGGTAACGCGCTCAACTCTTGATTGTGGAATCTTGCGTTCAAGTCCAGCCGGTGGCAGGTTGGTTTCTTGTCCTTCGGACTGAGACAGTTAAAACCGAGGTCCCGTGTTACAGTAGGTGTTGGCACGTTAAAGAACCCTCACTGCTCAATGGCCCTAAGTGCCGAGCTTAGGCCAAAATTTGAAGCCCTTCACCAGCATTTGGTGACGTCTCCGTATGAGTGAAAGATTCTTGAGTGGGACGTTAAACAACAATAAACAAAACAAACAAGCTGAACTAGAAACAAAAAATAGAAAAATGTCACCCTTTTGTTATAAGATCAATATTAGCACAATAAATTCTGAACAATACATTGAAAAAAAAAATAGATTTGATATCATTCCAGTGTTTGAACTATTATTTCAGGAAATGGTAGTGATGCTGGAGCAGCTTCTACGACAGCTAGACTAGATGGTGACTCCTGGGTGTTAAATGGAACAAAAGCTTGGATAACCAATGGTTATGAATCAGAAGCTGCAGTGGTATTTTTTTTCATTTTGATTTACAATGTATTTTGAGGAATACTTTTTGCTTGTCATTGAAAAAACACACCAGAAGATATTACACACATTTAAAAAATAATAGATACATAAAAGAATGAGTCTCTGTGACTGGGGGCTTAGAGCATCATGTCTTAAACCATGAAGGCTCTCACCTCTAGTCAGTGTTGGTTCGAGCCCTGCTGGAACCTAAGCTGATTTTGTTGAGAAAGTTTGTCAGTTTACTTGCAGAAGACCGGTGGTCTCTTGCCAGGTATGTTGTGACCGGGATCTTTCTTCTACCACTAAATGGCCACCAATATATAACTGACAAAATTTTGAGTGTTGCATAAAACACCATTCAAACAAACAGATAAAAAGAGAGAAGAATATTTTTATAAAATTGATAGGTGTTACTGTGTAAGTTGTCATTAGTGGAACCTGATGTGAGAACCACATGTGTAGTAGAACACCCTATGCAGGGAACCACATTACTTATAAAACAATGTTTCTGTGAACTCAATTATTTTTTAGTGTCGAAGCACAAATTAAAAAGAATTTCTTCATATATATCACCCCTCTGTCCCTCTAGTCAGATCATATTCAGTTAGAAAGGTACTTATAAGGTCAATATTACACACTAGTCATACCCAATTTGTAGAGAAATATATATTCAGAAAACGGAACATTACATTAAGACTCATTATGATTTTCAGCAAAGATCTGTCTCAAATATTTGGAATACCGTAATCGGCCGTGTATAATCCGCATTTAGGTATTATCCACACCCCCCATTTCAGCATCAGATCTCGGAGAGAAAAAAGGACTTCGTGCGTATAATCCGCGTTGACTTTTTTCCACGGCCGTATGGCCGAAAATCGTCGGCGAGATTGATTATTATTGTGTATAAGTGCAGTATGACGATCGGAAATATTTTCAAAATTCGCAGATCGGTATTTGGAAGAAATAGATAAATATTTATTATAGATATATATACTCCAGATATTAGATAAGGGATATGATAAGCAAATTAATGATTTGAAATAAATAACAAAAGAAATATCAAAACATCAGTCGAAGTCTTTGTAAAATTACATTCCGTTAATTACAGCGCAATCATTTGCTTTTGCTGACGTTGTAGCCTATATATTTAATTAATAGTATGTATTAGAACAACATTTGAAATAGATATTATATTTGCGGAAATCGGCGACATAAAAGTTTGTAACAATTTTAATTAGCGGAGAGCACTTGTACACAAGCGATCTATATATCCAGAATACGCGTGTATAGCGTAATTATTATAACAAAGGGATATATATACAGATCCAAGTATACTGTTGTCTGTTACACGCATCATTGATTATGAATGGAGACATATACTACAGACATTAATTACCTTGGTGTGGCATTGTGTTATTTTACACCTTTTATCATATTTTCAATTTAAAATTTACTCATCGTACTTACCTGTATAATTGGCATGTTCCATAACTTAGTACTACACTGTAGATGTACTGTAGTAAGAGAGTTACTGGTATATACCTTTTGTACGAAATGTGTAAAATAACATTCCTCCACAGAACAAAACACCCAGAAAACATTGTTTTATTTATTAATGTATAGTCATCGTCTCAAAACAAACAACGCAAAACTACATAATATGATATAAATGGAAAAAATACGAAACTACAAGATACTACATATTTGCTCTTCCATTTAGCCCCCTCATTTACAGTTACAACATGGCTGTTCGCTTCGTCGTTCACCAGCGTGAAATAATTATTAGAATTCTTGTTGAGATTGTTCTATTTTTCAATAATAACAAAACTTCATGATGAAGATAAGCAACAGGTACTGTACTATTCTGTTTCCTCGCCAAACATCGCAACTAGGTTAGCCTTGCACAGTCACTTGCGTTATGCAATCCACCGATCACAACACCCTCAATCAAGGGATTGCATTACACAAGCGCCTGTGTAGTCTAGCCTATTTGTAAACTGAAACACACAAAAATAAAAGACAACAAGATTCATTTATTGATTTATTCACCGTCACTGTAGACATAAATGATGATATACATTGACTCGTACATCGTTATTACGAAAAAACTTTGTCAGGCTTACCACCCACATCGAATCTCATGCAGTAGTTCCTGCGGAAAAAAATGTCCTAAGATTCTGTAGTACTGTATTATCCGCACCCCCCTGCCTGAGACAAATTTTAGAGTGAAAAGAGTGCAGATTATACACGGCCGAATACGGTATTTCAAAAAGTGAATAAAAATCTAAATTTAGATTACTCACAGTGTAATTAGTATATAGCTGCACATACGCACATTGACTTGAAGATCCTGTTTGAACTTGGCCATTGTTGGGGCATTTGTGTTCAACAAGCACATCTTTTCATGTTGTATTTAATGAATTTGTATCTCAACAGGTGTTTGCCACAACAGATAGAAGCGCAAAACACAAAGTAAGTGCTTAAACCTAAAACAACAAGTCCATATGTCTGTACAGTAATTAAACTGATTAAATGTCAAGGATTTTACACTTATTACTGTCATCACTTATACTGTCATCACTTGTACTGTCATCACTTATACTGTCATCACTTATACTGTCATCACTTATACTGTCATCACTTATACTTTCATCACTTATACTGTCATCACTTATTACTGGCATCACTTGTACTGGCATCACTTGTACTGGCATCACTTATATTGGCATCACTTATACTGGCGTCGCTTATACTGTCGTCGCTTATACTGTCGTCACTTATACTGTTGTCACTTATACTGTCGTCACTTATACTGTCGTCACTTATACTGGTGTCACTTATACTGGTGTCACTTATACTGTCGTCACTTATACTGTCGTCACTTATACTTTCGTCACTTATACTGTCGTCACTTATACTGTCGTCACTTATACTGTTGTCACTTATACTGTCATCACTTATACTGTCGTCACTTATACTGTCATCACTTATTACTGTCGTCACTTATACTGGTGTAACTTATACTGTCATCACTTATATTGTCTTCACTTATATTGTCTTCACTTATACCAGCGTCACTTATACTGGTATCACTTATACTGACATCACTTATACTGTCATCATTAATACTGTAGTCACTTAAACTGTAGTCACTTATACTGTCATCACTTATACTGGTGTCACTTATACTGTCATCACTTATACTGTCATTACTTATACTGGTGTCACTTATACTGTCATCACTTATACTGTCATTACTTATACTGGTGTCACTTATACTGTCATCACTTATACTGTCATTACTTATACTGGTATCACTTATACTGTCAGCACTTATACTGGTGTCACTTATACTGGTGTCACTTATACTGTCATCACTTATACTGTCATTACTTATACTGGTGTCACTTATACTGTCATCACTTATACTGTCATTACTTATACTGGTGTCACTTATACTGTCATCACTTATACTGTCATTACTTATACTGTAGTCACTTATACTGTCATCACTTATACTGGTATCACTTATACTGTCATCACTTATACTGTCATCACTTATACTGTCATTACTTATACTGTCATCACTTATACTGTCATTACTTATACTGGTGTCACTTATACTGTCATCACTTATGCTGTCATTACTTATACTGTCATCACTTATACTGGCCTCACTTATACTGTCATTACTTATACTGGTGTCACTTATACTGTCATCACTTATACTGTCATTACTTATACTGTCATCACTTATACTGACATCACTTATACTGGCCTCACTTATACTGTCATCACTTATGCTGTCATTACTTATACTGGTGTCACATACACTGTCATCACTTATACTGTCAGCACTTATACTGGTGTCACTTATACTGTCAGCACTTATACTGGTGTCACTTATACTGTCATCACTTATATGTCATCACTTATACTGGCATCACTTATACTGGCATCATGTATACTGTCATCTCCTAACAGCTTACCTGCTATCAGTCAGGTAATCAGCCAGTTACTAATTAACATTGTATTTTAAAAATAAACAAACCATAGTGAAAATTTGGTAACAATTATGATACTGAAGATGCCATGATTTGAATTCAACATACTGAAAGGGAAGTATCCAAGCATGTGGTTTTTGAAATTGGTATCGATGTGCCGAGATATTGCTCCACTGCTAGACCACCACAAGTGGTACCTGCAGTAAGTATTTATTGAATTATTGAATACCGGGAAGCCCGTTCCTTTAATTGGCGTCAGAATTTCAGTTTAGTTATGGATTCTGTCGAAGATTATGCCAGACGATGGGCCAAACATGAAGACGTAGAACCAGACACTTTGTCTGAATGGCTGAAAGCCATACGATGGTTGATAAAATCTCGTATTCGAAAACTTAAAAGGGACTATGAAAACACGTTATCCCTCTGTATTTAATGATCCAGAAGTAGTTACTGAACTGGATAGGTTTGCTATGACCAATATGTACTGGTACCAGCAGACAAAGCCTCAAATAATATAGTTTTTATTTGTAAGGCACATTACTATAATTGTTTATTAGAAGAACTTGGTTTAATATGAATTCTGGTAATCCTACATATACACGTAGCTCACTTTCAAAGGACGAGATCCTTCAAAATCACGTATCCGTATTACGCTCATTTGAATATACCTACAACGGATACCGATTTCGAGCTTCCATATTTATATTGGATACCTAAACTTCATAAAACACCATATAAGCAAAGATACATAGCAGGATCCAGCAAATGTTCTACCAAACCTTTATCTTTACTGACAGCCGTTAAGGAGAAACTTCAACAATACTGTACAGTTGCTTATTCCAGAAGCGGTGTAAATCAGATGTGGATACTTAAAAATTAAAAATCTAAACAGCTTTTAGAACATTTGAAGGCACATAATTTTTACTCGAATTCACAGCATCATCAAAACTTATGACTTCTCTACTCTTTACACTACTATTCCACATGAAAAATTAAAAGAAAAACTTCTCAGCAACATAGACAACTGCTTTTTCACTAAAGGTGGTACCCGAAAATTTAAATATCTAGTGATTGGTTATCAGGATACTTATTTTGTCAAACACCACTCTGATTCTACACATAAATATACTGAAGTTGATATAAAAAAACATGCTGGAATTTCTAATAGACAATATATTTGTAATTGTTCGGAGACGTGGTCTTTCAACAAACTGTTGGCATTCCCATGGGAACCAATTGTGCTCCTTTATTTGGCCGACCTGTTCCTTTATTCATACGAAGCAGACTTCATTCAGAAATTGCTGAATCAAAAGAAAGAAAAAGCTAGCGGTTGTCTTTTTATTTTGACATTTAGATATATCGACGACGTTTTGTCAATTAATAATGACAATTTTCATACATATGTCAATGCGATATATCCCAGCGAACTAGAAATTAAAGATACAACAGAATCAAGCACACACGCTTCATACTTAGACATTTTACTTAACATAAACACAGACGGGAAATTAGCAACGAAGCTATATGATAAACGCGACGATTTCGGCTTTCCCATCGTAAATTTTCCACATTTAAGTAGTAATATACCTCAGTCACCTGCATATTTCACAAATGATCCGATATGCCAGGGCGTGCACAACATATGAAGATTTCATATGCAGAGGTAAACTACTCACTGACAAATTATTGACACAGGGATATCGAAAAACCGCGTTTAATTGTCAACGTTCCGCAAGTTTTACGGTCGGTACAATAGTCTTGTTTGCGACTACTCTTCTGTTTCACTAAGTGAAATGTTGAGTTGCCTTTTCGTTGGCCGTTGTTTGAGACGTCTGTAACCAATTGTGACGAGGATACACTCCTCACGTGTTTTCACTGGACTTGACTGTGGACTCACGGCGGGTGTGACCCGGTCGACAGGGGGATGCTTACTCCTCCATGGCACCCTGATCCCACCTCTTGGTTTCCAGAGGTCCGTGTTTGTCCATTTTTTATCGGATTTGTATCTATGTCCTGGACATTCTATTGATTTACACTTTGGTATCTGAGGTTTTTATATCATGGATGCCAATGATGCCAATGTCATTTTTTAAATGACACTGGCATTTACTTATATCTATAGCACTGGTCTTGATTTATGACACCGGCAGTCAATGACACCTCTGTATAAGTGTAACATAATTATAAAGATGTTAACATTATTTCCATTCAGATGTATATATTATAATGCTATCCAGTAATATGGACTTATCTTTTACAGGGAATCAGTGCCTTTCTTGTACCAAAACCATGTGAGGGATTATCTTTAGGTAAAAAAGAGGACAAATTGGGGATCAAAGCAACATCAACCTGTTATTTAATATTAGAAGACTGTAGAATACCTAAAGAAAATCTCTTAGGAAATCCAGGTTTTGGATTTAAAATAGCCATGGTAAGTTTGTATATGCAGACAAACTGTTTTGATACCATACTAAAATGATTACTGTAAATCTGAAAATTTTCACGGGACTTCATTTTTGTGAAACATCAGTTCTAAATGTATTCACTAAATGATATTTTCGCAATTTTGATTGCCCATTTGGGCATACATTTATTTGTACTTCATTACAGAAGTTGTGCCCCGTACACCTGTGATCTCGCGTAAATAAAATTCTCGTGAATAACACCAGATTCTATTTTAATGATAGAGTTGATTATTTTGATCATTAAAGAGGATCAAGATGTAGGAATTAAAAAAAATATATAGTTGATACATTTTTGTTTTCTCCACATATCTATATTAGGATGTCCTCTGTGAAATACCTAAGTGTTACGGTCCATTGCTGGAATATGTGAGGGAGATTTATCATTTTTGAATTACCTCCCTTTTGTCTGACTTTATCATTTTCACAATAAAGTAAATTTTCTATCAAAAAAATGATTATTTTTCTTCAAGTTTTATGCAATCTTTGCACAATAATAGTAGGATTGCTATTTAAGTATGCTTGTGCAACAACAACATTCTACTGAACACAGGAATAAATTCATTTTATTGAATTTCTTTAAGTCTAAAACTCAGTGTACATGTATATTTTTTCTGACTCTCAAACCAATGATTGCTTGATGTCATATTTATCTAACTTGATTGACTTCATTTAAGTTTAAAAAGACCAGCTGAAGCGAATATCTTTAAAAACTTTCTTAATATTTAAGTGTGGAGAGTTATATAAATATATCAGAGGATCATACATTGGTATACCGTACCTGTTTTTCACATACATACATGAATATCATCTGATGTGAAATGTAATACCTTACCTGCCAACTATTCCGATTTGGGCGGAACAGTCCCGATTTTCATATATAAATTCTGTGTCCAGATTTGCACTGTCCGGTTCCACTTTCTGTTTTCTCGTTTAGACACAGAATCTTACAAACATTTGAACGCAGTATTGATATTTAAGCTTCGCTGTGAAACAGTGTGAGCATATGGCAATGGCAGACACATCTCTGCCATTTCTAGTGACGCTCTATAAAAGATGGAGTTGCCCAAAAAGAATGTCAAGCGGATGCAGAAATCTGAGGACTCTTATTCAAGTCAATTTAATGGTGTCATAACACGATCGACAGGAGGATGCAACTACGCATTTTGTACAATGTGTCATACAGACATAACTATTTGGCATGGTGGTTTCAACAACATTCAAAAACACGTAAATACCGGGAAGCACAATAGAAGGAAGTCATTGGTTAAACAGTTATTTTTTTTACAATTAATGATGACGTTTATGACGTAACAAGAGCTGAAACTTTATTTTCAGAGTTTATAATTGAAGGACATTGTTGTTGTATCCATTACATAGTCAGGATTGTCTGCATATTCTTCAATCTTTATGCAGAATGAAACAAGAATTTGGAACTGAAATATTGAAGTCATGGGCATGCTTTATATTCTCAGAAATGCTCTAGAGTGTCTTCAAAAAAGCTGAATAGAGAGGATTTTTGGGGAGCTTCGCCCACTGGTCCCCTAGTAGGGCTTTGCCCCTGCATTTTTTTGGGGACCTGCGACCCTCAAGCCCCTGGTTGATTGTTCCACTTTTCAATTACTCAAAGTTGGCAGGTATGTAATACCATTAATTGGGATATTTTGGAGTCGCTAAAATTTGGTCACTTTGGTCATAAAATGAAGGGTTATTTTTTGGCCTGTTAAATATTGGCCATTTATGTGTACAGTCTAACTTGCTGTAGCAACTGTTTTCAACATTCCCCTTGCTAATTTCCTATATAGTGACCTATTCTCTGCTACCACACAAAGTCAGCTGACGGTCGATTGTTTACTTCATATTACAATCGCAAATGGAGATAAGTCGAATATCGAGTGTAACAATTTTCAGATCTCGATTGATTTTAAACAGAAAGGATGACCTAAACAAAATACAAAGATTTATCCTTTGCCCAAAATGTTGATTTATAAACGACATTGTTAATCAAATGAAATTCTTTAAAACTTTACAAAGATTTTTTTATGAATTTGTTTCCTACTTTAGAAATAGAGTATATATTTAGCTTTTTTTTTAAATTTATTTTTGTAGCAAACTTTAGATGCAGGTAGGATTGGGATTGCTGCTCAAGGATTAGGTATTGCACAGGTAACTATACAGTTTGTTGTGATAATTTATAAACACAGGTAAAATATACAGGTAAATGTAGAAATTACTACACAATTATCACTTATATAAAACAATTGTAATGATCACTCCATTTAATTTATAAACACAGATAAAATATACAGGTGAATGTAGAAAATATTACACAATTGCAGATTTGCCAACCCTCCTGTTTTTAAAGGAAACCTTCCAATTCTAACCCTCTCCTTCTACCTTTTTAATTATGAATCCTTACGTTTTTTCGAAATCTGGAATTTATAAAAGGTTTTGGTCCATTTTCGTTTCAGTACGTATATTAGTATCGCCCTCAAGCTTGCACCAAGTCATTTGAGCGTTTGGAATGAACTATTTTTTTACCTAATGTCAAGCATTTTTATGACCTGTTAATCGCTTGGTTTGAAAATGGCTTCCAATAGAAACGGAGCGCGAGTGAAGAGTACATTAGTTGTGTCATGTTAACTAAAAAGAAAAACAGATGAGATCAAACATTTTTATCGAAGTACATTGCAACTGAAACATTTAATCACATAGTGAAAAGTAAGAAAGGTGAGACGTATCCATACTGCTCCTCATTGCGGGATAAATGATATTTAAATTTAAACGTGGCCTGAGGTAAACATAAAAGTTAGCAACCGGTATTCAGTCACATAGGACTATGGATTAATTTTGTACTTCAAGTAATGATTGGTCTGTATTAAGAGCTGAGTGTCTCTTTATCTCACATGTAATAGAGAAAAATATACCTCTTAATGCTACTGGAAAAATTGGCAATTTTTTTAAGTCTATGTTTCCAGATTCAATGATAACTGCTAGGTATTAAGTACGCTTATGGATAGGCCGAATTTCAGCCTCGATTTTAAGCTTTTTTGTTTTTTGCTAAAATAATAAAAAAACTCGCTTAAAATCAGGGCAGAAATTTGGCCTAGCATGTGGCAGAACTAAAACAGGTGCTATTGTTAAAGAAATTGCAACAGAAACTTCAAGATCAACTTGTGAATTGATGAAGTGTGGACCATTTAGTATATCAAGAGATGGATCTAATAAGAGTGACAGCAAATTATACCCAGTAGTTTCAAGAGATTTCAATCTTGTGACAAAATGTGACGAAAAAATTTGATGCATCCCTCCACTCAACATTGCCTTCCTTTTTTTCACTTCAAAAGGTTGGCAAGTCTGCAATTGTTATCTATATAAATAAAGCCATTGTAATTATCAGTCTTGGTAATATACACGTGACTCTTGATGGCTCGAACGTCAAAACCTCAAAGTTTCGTACAGGTCCAGATTTTTTCCCTTCATAAATTAAATAAATTAACTCTTGATCTCTTGAACGTTGAAACCTTGAACTTTATTTAAATATTCCTTTATATTTCACTCTCCAAACCTCGATGTTAAAATGATCTTCGGTGAATTAATAAAAAAGTCAATGCCGTAAGCATCCTTACCTGGAAGATTAAACAAAAGATGTTTTGATAACCAAGTGACAAGTAGGTGCTGACATATTAGAGTAGTGATTGACAGGATTGTTAATTGATTAAGATCAATTAAAACAGAAGACTACAATTTCGAGTACAGAGTTCACAGCCAGGTGATATTTTATACCTTATATGTCGACAGTGGACTTCGAGGTATTGAGAGTCACCTGTAGTTATAAATCTGTGATCCTTCGGGTAGAAGTTTCCAGAATAGAATTTGTACAAACTTGAACAATGAAACAGGTTATTCCTTCTCAAATTACTTGGCATATATGACAATAACAATGTACTTACACCAACACTTGACTATAAAGGACAAGTACAATACATGTACTTACACCAACACTTGACATAATGGACAAGTACATACACCAACACTTGGCTATAATTACAAGTACAATACATGTACTTACACCAACACTTGACTATAAAGGACAAGTACAATACATATACTTACACCAACACTTGGCTATAATTACAAGTACAATACATGTACTTACACCAACACTTGGCTATAATTACAAGGACAAGTACATACACCAACACTTGGCTATAATTACAAGTACAATACATGTACTTACACCAACACTTGACTATAAAGGATAAGTACAATACATGTACTTACTCCAACACTTGGCTATAATTGCAAGTATAATTCATGTTTTTAGGCCAAACACTCAGCTATAAATGACAAGTATAATTCATGTACTTAAACCAAACACTTAGCTAGTACAATACAATTCATGTACTTACACCAAAGACTTGACTATAAATGACAAGTATAATTCATATACTTACACAAGTATATACTTACACCAAACACTCAGACAAGTATGTTGTGTTTATCTTAACCAAAACTCTGGGCATGATTAAGAATAAAACTTAAGCCATGTTTCACAAAAAGAGTAGCCATTAGATCTTCTTTAGCTAAAATGTAAACAATTCATGTTTATATCGTTTAAGTTTGTCTGGTTTTGTTGCTTTTACAATTTATCAATGAAAAGTGTATAGTTAAAAAAAATTAATGTATTTTTCAGGCAGCATTTGAATGTGCTATAGAATACGCCCAGAAAAGAGAAGCTTTCGGATCACCTATAGCCACAATGCAGACAGTTCAGGTAATTCAAGAGTTTTTCTCTGTTTACTGTTAACATGGAAATTTACATGTGGGAGGAAATTTACACTAAATAGGCGATGAAGAGTTTTCCGTGTAAAATACCCCTGTTTACCAATCCCACAGTTGTGCTAAATATGATCATTTAATGCAGGACTGCTCACAGGAAGTTGTGACATCGCATAAACAGCATGCATATGGTTTTCAAAAGGAAATCCCATAATTAACAACATGCGCAAATATCCACCATGTTATAAGGTCAGAGAAAAAAATATATGTTTATATGACATACAACTACCAGCCAAAATCTTAACCATTTCAGTCCTTATATGTAACATTTAGTACTGTTATCTACTTGATGCATGATCACCACAACTTCTATCTCTTCCCATATAAATCATATTTTCAATGACAACCACAATGATACATTTTGTATGATAAATATTGTAAGGTATTTATGCCATATTTTATAGTGAAAGTATTGTAATGTATTCATGCCCCATTTAGTGTGAAAAGTGAGGTATTCATGCCAAATTTTATGAGGAAAGTATTGTAACAATTATACAGAATGCAGCTCTGATGGCCAAAGGCCATTCACAAAGCAAATTCATAGATATCATATTTACACAACGTAGAAAAGTAACAGAACTGTGTCAGGACCTGTACTCTCTATAGAGCCTAAAAAATTCTTAAGACTGGACCACGTTAACCTCACGCATCATCAGTCACTCTTCACAAATCGTATAAAATTCAAACGTTTTTGAGATTTTTTTCTATCAAAAATTTTCTTGGAACTGCTTATGTTCCAAACATTTGACATCATAATGAAACTGGCATCATTTTGCAGACAAAATGTTACCCTTGTGAGATCAGATAGAATTCAGGTGAATGTGTTTTCCTGCATTTGTAAAACAAGGAGCTGCAGTGCTCGTCGTCAAAGCCTTGCCTTAGTTCATATTAGTCAGTCTGTATCATGACGTGATTATTTCTATTTGACAGTCCAAACTTGCTGACATGGCCCTACAGATAGAAAGTGCTCGACTGTTGACATGGAAGGCTGCCATGTTGAAAGATGCAAGTATACCTTACACAAAGGTAAGTGTTACTCTCGTTTAGTACATCACATGATAAATTCTAGGAATTTCATTGGATAATGTCATCAATACTATAAGTCATTATAATGCCAAGTGCTGGGATTATGAAATTTTGCTTAACAGAGTTAATTTTCATTAAAACTTCTTCCGCTACAACTTTATCGTACAGACTGATAATATGGGTAGAGACATTTAATTGGTTTTGGATTTATTACATGCCCTTTATTCATTTAACTTGTGTATTAATGAATTTAAAATTAATTCATCAGGCGAATATTAAATACCCATGTAAAAAAAAACTGACATGAATGTGATTTTAATGATGTCATCAAATATTTTGAAAGAATGGAATTAATGTCATCTAAAATTTTTGATGAATGGAATTTCATTTAGAAAAGTAATTCCAGTGGAATTTCTGTATGCAACTGCCTTGTCATACAGCAATAAAGTTATGTATTGCATGGGTGTCATGTGATGCTCTAAACCTTTTAATGACTGTTTAGGTGGGTACTATGCTCTCATAGTGGTCTACTGTTAATTATCAGGTCTAGTGCTAATTATCAGGTCTAGTGTAAATGATAATTTTTAGTGCTAATTATGAGGTTTAGTGTTAATTATGAGGTCTAGTGATATTTATGAGGTCTAGTGTTAATTATGAGGTCCAGTGTTAATTATGAGGTCCAGTGTTAATTATGAAGTCTAGTGTTAATTATGAGGTCTAGTGTTAATTATGAGGTCCAGTGTTAATTATGAGGTCTAATGCTAATTATGAGGTCTAGTGTTAATTATGAGGTCCAGTGTTAATTATGAGGTCTAGTGCTAATTATGAGGTCTAGTGTTAATTATGAGGTCCAGTGTTAATTATGAAGTCCAGTGTTAATTATGAGGTCCAGTGTTAATTATGAGGTCCAGTGTTAATTATGAAGTCTAGTGTTAATTATGAAATCTAGTGTTAATTATGAAGTCTAGTGTTAATTATGAGGTCCAGTGTTAATTATGAAGTCTAGTGTTAATTATGAGGTCTAGAGTTAATTATGAGGTCCAGTGTTAATTATGAGGTCCAGTGTTAATTATGAGGTCCAGTGTTAATTATGAAGTCTAGTGTTAATTATGAGGTCTAGAGTTAATTATGAGGTCCAGTGTTAATTATGAGGTCCAGTGTTAATTATGAAGTCTAGTGTTAATTATGAAGTCCAGTGTTAATTATGAGGTCCAGTGTTAATTATGAGGTCCAGTGTTAATTATGAAGTCTAGTGTTAATTATGAGGTCCAGTGTTAATTATGAGGTCTGCTGTTAATTATGAAGTCTAGTGTTAATTATGAGGTCCAGTGTTAATTATGAAGTCTAGTGTTAATTATGAAGTCTAGTGTTAATTATGAGGTCTAGAGTTAATTATGAGGTTTAGTGTTAATTATGAGGTCCAGTGTTAATTATGAAGTCTAGTGTTAATTATGAGGTCCAGTGTTAATTATGAAGTCCAGTGTTAATTATGAAGTCTAGTGTTAATTATGAGGTCCAGTGTTAATTATGAGGTCCATTGTTAATTATGAGGTCCAGTGTTAATTATGAAGTCTAGTGTTAATTATGAGGTCCAGTGTTAATTATGAGGTCTAGTGTTTATTATGAGGTCCAGTGTTAATTATGAGGTCTACTGTTAATTTGAGGTCTAGCATAAATGATGAATTTTAGTACTGATTATGAGGTCTAGTGTTAATTATGATGTCTAGTGTTAATTATGAGATCTGGTGTAAATGATAAGTTTTAGTGCTAATTATGAGGTCTAGTGTTAATTTTGATGTCTAGTGTTAATTATGAGGTCCAGTGTTAATTATGAGGTCTAGTATTATTTATGAGGTCTGGTGTTGTATGCCATGTCCACTTCAGTGGTTAGAGGACAGGGATTTTTCATACTCTTTTTGGATTGAGGCTTGGGCCTTTTGAATTGGGAATTAAGACAACATTTTATTGAAATTGGGATGTCTAGAAATACACAAAACTATGTGAAAATACAAGAATCTCTTTAAATTTAATGTCATTTGATTCATTTGGGGAATTTCAACTGCAAGTTTGGAAAAAAATGTATTGTTTTTTGCATTGGGAATGGGTCCTTATTTCGGCCCCATATGATAGGTTGGAAAATCACTGTGATACTATTATTACATATATGTGTACTGCTCTAACTATAGGGCTGTATCACAAGTTGAAAGGTGTTTATTTTGCTTAAAAGGTCTGACATTTAAACTTGACTGTAACAGATGTAGAACTCCATGTTACAATTTGAAGTCTGTTGTGGCACAGTTAATTCAACAGTCTGTACCTTTGATAGGGAAACTTATTAAACTGGAAAGCAAATGATTAATAAACTGTCGTGACTTTCAGGTGACAGTATCTCACCAACTTAATTAATGTATTTTAAAATGACTTGTTAATGTATTGTCCTGATTTATTGTCAAAGGAAGCAGCAATGGCCAAATTAGCAGCTTCGGAAGCGGCGACTTTCTGCAGTCATCAGGTAAGACATTATACATATTATACCTGTGTACAATATATGAAAGGCTGTTTGGGTCACAAACAGGATGAACTAACGCGATAACCACTTTCGTGAAAAAGTCACTTTTAACATGATAAAACATACTTTTTGCATGCAAAGAGTGACTTTTAACATGTAATTCTCTACAAGTTAGGTGTTAAAAATGTGTTTTGCATGCAAAAACATAAAAATCATACATGTGTAGATACTGGAGTATAAATGTAGATACTGGGGTATACATGTGTAGATACTGAAGTATACATGTGTAGATACTGGAGTATACATGTGTAGATACTGGAGTATACATGTGTAGATACTGGAGTATAAATGTGTAGATACTGGAGTATACATGTGTAGATACTGGAGTATAAATGTGTAGATACTGGAGTATATATGTGTAGATACTGGAGTATACATGTGTAGATACTGGACTATACAGGTGTAGATACTGGAGTATACACTTGTAGATACTGGAGTATAAATGTGTAGATACTGGAGTATACATGTATAGATACTGGACTATACATGTGTAGATTCTCAAATGTACATGTGACGTGTAGATACAAGAGTTTACATGTGTAGATACTGGACTATACAGGTGTAGATACTGGAGTATACATGTGTAGATACTGGAGTATACACATGTAGATACTGAAATATACATGTGTAGATACTGGAGTATACACGTGTAGATACTCAAATGTACATGTGACATGTAGATACTGGAGTTTACAGTATGCCACACTTACAAGGTATAATGTAGTGTGATATTACAGGAAGTTTCAAACAGGAAATGTAATAAAGGGTTATTTCCATAGAAATTTGGTTTTCCAACTACTGTGTTTAATTAAGGTTGCAAGTTTTTAGTTTGTAATCAACGAAAGTAATCTCTGTCTGGTTTATTTATACCTTCCTGATGCAGTTGTTGGAAATAATCATATTGTAAATATGTGATATCAAAACATATGCATATTTTAAAGTTCATGTATCTTATTTTCCATTTAAAAGTGAGTTTAAACATGTAATAAGTATTTAATGTTATGTTAGAAGTTAAAACTCTGGGTTGTCTCTGGCTAGATACATCAGTAGCCTCTTTTTGTTTTTTCAGGCTATACAAATTCTAGGTGGAATGGGATTTGTCACCGATATGCCAGCAGAACGTCATTACAGAGATGCCAGAATTACAGAAATCTACGAAGGCACCAGTGAGATTCAGCGACTTGTGATTGCAGGAAATTTATTAAAGGAATATCGATCCAGTTAAGGAGAGCTCTGTCTTTAGCATGTGATAAGTTTGATTTCAGATCGACATTACACGGATCTCAGAAACGTCAGGCGTTCCAGTTTCTGTGATATCTAAATTATTCAGTCTTTGTGATACATTGTTGACGTCAGAAATTTTAAATTGACTTGTAGAAGTGACTCCTATTTACACTGAAGATTTGCATTTAAGGTACAAAATTTTTTTGCAGTAACATTGGAGAAGTTTACAGTTCTGCGAGACAATGAATACTGTGAAAAAATGCAATTTTACACCTGACTTGAGACCTATGAACAAATTTCTGAGATCTCATTTATCTAACAGAGAGAATTATTTGATAAATTCATCATTCACTTTGATACTGTCTGTAAATCTAATTCAGTTTATGGGATCACATGAATGTATGTACATGTATTTGAAAATCCAAATATACTTTCATTGAGAAACGTAATTCTTTGTCAGTTTTCTTTCAATCAACGTTGTTTGAATATTTGATAAAAATGTATACAATATTTTGATACATATAGAGAAGCAAAAGTTAAAACATACATCAGGACGAAAACTTGCACCAAATAATACAAAATGCATCTCTTATTTATCTGCATCTCTTTACCTTTTTGTTTGATTTGCTTGAATGTTGCTTTGCGAGATACTCGATGATTTTTCAGTCAAATTGCAGAAGCTAATTTTTTTTATGTCTACTGTCTACTGTAACTTAAGCATTATATCATGTATATGGTTCCATCACTCTACATCTACTATAACTATAGCATTATATGGTTCCATCACTCTACATCTACTATAACTATAGCATTATATGGTTCCATCACTCTACATCTACTATAACTATAGCATTATATGGTTCCATCACTCTACATCTACTATAACTATAGCATTATATGGTTCCATCACTCTACATCTACTATAACTATAGCATTATATGGTTCCATCACTCTACATCTACTGTAACTATAGCATTATATGGTTTCATCACTCTACATCTACTATAACTATAGCATTATATGGTTTCATCACTCTACATCTACTATAACTATAGCATTATATGGTTTCATCACTATACATCTACTGTAACTATAGCATTATATGGTTTCATCACTATACATCTACTGTAACTATAGCATTATATGGTTCCATCACTCTACATCTACTATAACTATAGCATTATATGGTTTCATCACTATACATCTACTGTAACTATAGCATTATGTGTCTTCATCACTCTACATCTACTGTAACTATAGCATTATGTCTTCATCACTCTACATCTACTGTAACTATAGCATTATGTGTCTTCATCACTTTACATCTACTATAACTATAGCATTATGTCTTCATCACTCTACATCTACTATAACTATAGCATTATGTCTTCATCACTACATCTACTATAACTATAGCATTGTGTCTCCATCGCTCTACATCTACTGTAACTTTAACATCAGTACTCTACATCTACTATACTAATTAAACATCTAATTTGACTGTAGAATGTTGCTGTATTATATCAACATCAGAAGTGAGTGTTATGTCATCATTTTAGGTTATTGCTTGCCTGCCTTAATTGCGGACATGAGGTTTATAATTCAAGACCAAGAAAGAAATAATGAACATACATGTATATATTTAATAACAAGAGGCCCATTTGGGCCACATCACTCACCTGAACTGAGTCGGTATTTCACAAATACAGTGGTACATTGCATAAAGACCACTTCACATTTTAGATGATAAATATTCTCTTCAATATTTCTTAATAACTATGAAATAAGTCTAGACCCTAACCAGACAGAACCTTGCTAATCGAAAAAAAAATATATATATTTTCCTATTTATACGAAGAACATTACCTTAAATCATATATTGTACATGTTGATCAAGAAGATGCATTTAATTGTTCAGATTCTTGGACATATTTTACCCCACCCTGGATCCACCCTCAGGTCATAAAACACAAACTTGGTATAGGACCTTGAGTGCATGTACTTGCATCATTTAAAGTTTCATTAAATTCTCTGAGGTGGTTTTGAAGAACAAGATGACAGTGTGAAATAAACTAATTCCTCCCCCTAGCTTTTGCAGTTTAAAGCATCATCAATTTATTTCCTGTTTCTACAAAATTAATTAACATGAATGTAGATTGCTCAGGTGCAATTAGTTTTTTCAATCCATGCA
Organism: Atrina japonica; assembly: GCA_030159075.1. Lineage (NCBI taxonomy): Eukaryota > Metazoa > Mollusca > Bivalvia > Pterioida > Pinnidae > Atrina > Atrina japonica. Next base: position 308,076 of record BROG01000538.1, read on the forward strand.
GTAGTTCTAGAGATTTTGTAAGAGGGGTACCCCCTGAGGCATACCTACCCCATCCTGGATCCACCCCTGAACCAATCAGGAAAAAAACAACACAAACTTGGTAGGGGACATAGAGTACATGCTTCCTGTAAACTTTCATTAAATTCCCTGACACAGACTTGAAGAACACACTGACAGTAAAAAACTAACCCCCTTTTTGCAATTTTTTAAAGATAAAATAAAATTCAAAAAATTAAATTTCAGCAAAATTCTTACAGGAAAGCATTTTTTTACCTAATTACAGTTAAAACACAGAAAATGAATGCATCTTAATGAATAAAAGTAGAGGAAATCAAAGAAAACATACAAAAATGGATGAAAATTACGAAGTCTAAAAAGACATCAAAAGTTCCAATTTCTGATTTCCACGAAATTAACAAACTTGAATCATACATCTATGTAGATCACTCAGATGCAATTAGTTTTTCAATCCATGCAGCCGTTCTAGAGAAGATTTTCAAAGAGTCGTAGCCCCTGAGGATTATTTGCTTCACCCTGGAATCACCCCTGGGCTGATGTGGCGAAAAAAAACACAAACATTTTTAAGGACCTAGAGTACATGTTTCCTGTAAAATTTCTTTAAATTCCCTGAAGCAGTTTTGGAGAACAGTCTGACAGTGTGAAAAAACTACCCCACCCACTCTCATTTTTCTTTATGCAGTTTTAAAAAAAGTCAAAAAATTTAATTTCAGCAAAATAATTTCAAGAATGCATTTCTCTACCCAATTACAGGTAAAACACAGAAAATCAATGCATCATAATGAATAAAAGGGGAGAAAATAAAAGAAATCATACAAAATTTAATGAAAATAAAGTCTAACAAGATGTCAAAATTTATTTTCCAATTTCTACAAAATTAACAAACTTGAATCATGCATATATGTAGATCACTCAGATGGAATTAGTTTTTCAATCCATGCAACAGTTCTGGAGGAGATTTTTAAAGAGGGGTGCCTATTTTGCCCAACTCTTGATCCACCCCTGGGCCAATCTGGCCAAAACGCACAAACTTGGTAGAGGACCTTCAGCACTTGCTTCCGATAAAGTTCATCAAAATCCCTGTAGTCGTTTTGGAGAAGGAGTTGAAAATGTGAAAAGTTAATGGACAGACAGATGACAGACAAAAGGTGATCAGAAAACCTCGGTTCAGTTGAGCTAATAATCTGTCGTTGTACCTGAAAATTTTTTTTATTTTTTTCTTAAACATTCAGACACAGCAACTTGAAACATCCTGTTTGAAAGTCTTAAATCTGATCTGACCAACCTTGGATCCTATAATTCTACAGCCTTTCTATATAGACAGTTCTCTAAATCAGTTGTTTAAATCAAAAAATTAGACCAATTCTAAGTTTGTATCAAATACTAGAATACACTTCCCACAATTACAAAGTCAGTTTTCGTCAAATCGTTGATTGTATTTTCTACACCATTGAACAAGGAATCTTGATTCCAGTTCTCATTAACAGAACTACTGTACAGTGAAACCCGATATATATCTCATCCTATTTACTTGAAATGATTTTGATTCCTCAGCCAAATTTCTTTATTAATATTATAACCCGGTTATTTTGAAAATCCTGTTTATTTGAAAGAAAAAAATCTATTCCCATTCGATTTCAATATATTTAGGTTTGACTGTATGTTGCTCTCAAGTTCTGCATTTCTTGTTCAATAATTAAAAACAATATGCATGGTTTTTTTTTACGCTTTTATTTAGCATCAGACACTGAGTGATCAAAATACAGAATCAGTTTTGTGCATAAATATATAACACAATCCACATACAGTTGCTCGCTAAAGCAGGTTTCCATCGGTAAACAGTAAAAATTATTTCACATTTGTTACAAACTATTACTTTAAACCACTACGTCGGTTTTCTTTATCCTGTAAAGAAATAATTTGTCTTCTGTAGATATTTTGACACAAATGTTACTATGCAAATCATCAACAAAATGTACTCGGTAAACAAAATAAACAATAGAATTAATATCTGAAAAAATACTAGTTAACTGTAATAGCACATTGCATGTAAAATATTTGTATAAAAAAAAACAAAGAGAATAGTTGATAATTCTATCTTTAGCTTTCTCTTGGGTTTCCTTATTTAACTAATAATATCTATCGATGCTTGATAGCATATATTTCTTTTCATCAGTTTGACTTCCACAAGTACATACATGTACCGATTTCAAAACATAAATTTCATTGGTTTAAATTAGTCCAATTTTTTTATTACAAATAAATTACAAATCTGGAAAACAATACACTGAGACAAAAGTAAATACATATTTATTATGCACAAATAATAAATAAAGCTGTTCAGCGGTGGGAATCAACAGGCAAGATATAAAACAGCTTAAATTTTAAACCAACACAAATAAAAGCATGTAACAGTATACTGGGTTTACCTGTTTTGACATATTACGTATGTTTGGTTTACCTGTTTAGACATATTACATATGTTTGATTTACCTGTTATAACAAAGTGTACCAGGTATACCTGTTTTAACATATTACGTATGTTTGGTGTACCTGTTATAGACATATTAGGTATGTTTGATTTACCTATTATAACATAGTGTCCCAGGCATACCTTTTACAACATATTATGTGTGTTTGGTTTACCTATTATAGCATAGTGTACCAGGTATACGTGTTTTAACATATTATGTATGTGGTTTACCTGTTATAACGTATTACGTATGTTTGGTTTATCTGTTAAAACATAGTGTATCAGGTATACCTGTTATAACGTATTACGTAGGTTTGGTTTACCTGTTATAACATAGTGTACCAGAAATACCTGTTATAATATATTATGTATGTTTGGTTTACCTGTTATAACATAGTGTACCAGGTATACCTGTTATAATATATTATGTATGTTTGGTTTACCTGTTATAACATAGTGTACCTGGTATACCTGTTGTAACGTATTATGTATGTTTGGTTTACCTGTTATAACATAGTGTACAAGGTATACCTGTTATAACATATTACATGTTTGGTTTACCTGTTATAACATATTACATATGTTTGGTTTACCTGTTATAATATGGTGTACCAGGTATACCTGTTTTGACATATTATGTATGTTATAACATAGTATACCTGTATACATATCTGTTATAACAAAAAGAAAGGTATGGCTATGCAGATATCCCTATTTATAATTGTTGAAAATTAAAATGTAAGAATTTATCCTACTGTTTATGAGTTTAATAGTGTTGCGTACACATATTTAGTGTTATTATTACTAAAATAAGAACACATGTAACATGGAAAATGTCTGATGACCATGTTTTACACTATTCTTACACTTATTCTCAGATCGTCAGGAATCTACACGAAATCATATCTACAAAACAATTTGGTGTTCAATAATCTTTCGTCTTTTGGAAAAGAAAACTGCACATATGAGATATTGCTGTAGTTTGTCGTTTTAGTTACTATTGTAAACTATTGTCTGATTGGTCACATGTTAGAGTGTTAATACTAGTTTAATGATTGACTATAATTCTGTGTTGATAATCTGTGACATGTTGACAGTTAAATATTTAACTGTTGACGTCACTAGACGCTCATGTCTGTACAGGGGATCAAACTTTTAAATATGTGTATGTTAGAAGTTATAATTGCTATTTATAGAATGACATTGAAGGAATTGATACAATGCTTCCAGTGACAATTTTAATATATTTTAATTAGTATTATAATATTACGATGATAAGATTTTACAGAAATGACATTTAATGGTGATACTCTTGTCATACTCTTACATAAACAAAACCAAAGATTCTTAGAAGTTTGGTAAGTCACAAAGGATAAAAATGGCAATTGAAACTTACATCCTACAGAATTGTACTTCTGACGTATTATATCTCAAACTGGTAATTCTGGTATTATTTATCTATTGTCATATTTAACAAACACCTATTTCTATGAATCGTTTGAGTTATGAGCATTTTATATCATGTATCATGATATATACAATATTCGATGAAAGGCATGCTAAAAAAGCGTATACATAATTATATGTGAGTATTCTTAAGGACAAAGTGATAACATACGAACAATTAAAGTCACCGAAAGAATTCAATAACAGCAGTGATGAAGCAATGGCACAAATAAACATGAGTATTATAAATTTACAGAGTATTGCGGTACATTTAAATGTGTGAGAGAATACTACACACATTCTGATCAGAAAAATAAAGATACACATGCTGTAAACAATGAACCTAGTAATACTACACCGCAGAAATGCTTGTGGATTTGAACACTGATATAAATCTTTGTTTTTAACAAGGTTAAATAACACAATTTCAAGTTGAAAAGTAAATTTTAGTATTTGAATAAAGATATTTCTGAGTGTTATATATAATCCACAAACATAAAACCCCATTAACAAGCAAGAATTAGAATTTACCCTGTAGATTTGGCACAAATAAAACAAAGTGGGATTTCTAAGATCAAAGGATTTGAAAACAAGGGACAATGTGTTACAGTAAAATACTAAACCAAGTTTTCTACATAATTCTACATAGAACAAATATTTACACAGGCATTAGACTGAAAGATGATCTATTGGTAATGATAAATTTTTCAAATGTTTTGTAAAAGCAAAAATCAGATATAAAAAATTACACTGTATATCTAAAAACCATATTAACAAAACACACAAAAATTAGTACGTTTTTCTCTTCAGAAATTAAAAAAATTCTTTCAATAATTTTCATTTCCATTAATATTTCTACTAAATGGATTCTATAGTATATATGCAAGTAAATCCATTCAAATATTTTTCTCCAAGACTTAAAAAAATCATTTAAATAATGTCTTCTGTGTGTCTTGTTATATTTCAAAATTGTAGAATCCATTTTCAATACAAATGATAAATTTCTTCTGTGAAAAAACATTTGGAATTCTGTACACAAAATTATTAACATTTACATCTTGTAAACAAACATTGAAATCGAGACACATTTACTGTTGTATATAAATGTTTGACGTCTAGGTTATGTCAGGGAAAGATGAACAAAGTAATGAATTCTATGTGTGATTTCTAATAACTGAATATTAAATATTTTGGATTATGAAATAAATAAACAGAGATGTGTGATTTTTTTTATATCTTTCTGGTCTTTTCTATGTTATTTAAAACAATTCAATTTTCTGAAGAATAGAATCCTCAAAATAAATATCAAAAAGATTCCATCTTAACGATGCATTAATTCATAAACTTGGATACACTGATACACAGAACACAAATATTATTTATACAGATACAAATATTATAAACATAATACCAAAGTTATAATGCTCAAGACGATCATTTCTGTCAATTAGACTTCATCAGTTGAGCTCCAATTTTAAATAAATTTTCTAAAAGGAAACTGGTATCATACAAAAGTGACTCATAAAGCAAATATCCACATCTTAACAAATACTGTTCCGAAACTTCTGTAAACATTATCTCTCATCTGTGGTAAAATAAATAGATGCAAAACAGACAAACCTTGTAAAGGAAGGAAAATAACTTAGATAATATAATGGTTGATATATAAGTATGTATATCATACATGGACTTGCCTATGTTAAAGTTGACACACTGCACATTGTCACGAAATAATACACTTGTGTCATCAATATCAGATTTTCAACTGGATCATCTTTGGTTAGTTTTACATTGATACAAACAGTCAATGTTTGACAGAACATTTAATTGTATCACAGAACCAATTGACTAGAAACTAAAATGTCTGTCATAAGTGTTGTAAGTATTCTTTAGTAAACCATCAAAGTAGAAAAGATGGCACAACAATACTGTAAAATCATAAATTTTCATGGAGGATTTAATTTCGCTATTTCCGTGGATAATCATAAACAACGAAATTTAATTCACAACAAAATATTTACTTGAAAAATGGACAAAAAGATATCTAAAAATCAACGAAAATTAATGACAGTGAATTCTTTTTCAAAACAAAATCCGTGACAATTTAAAGTCATGAGAATAAATGATTTTACTGTATATATTTACCCTAAGAATAGCTGTTATATCTTAGTGTTGTAATGATTCTAATATTATTTATATTGTGTCTAGTGTTGTAATGCTTTTAATATTATTTATATTGTGTCTAGTGTTGTAATGATTCTAATATTATTTATATTGTGTCTAGTGTTGTAATGATTCTAATATTATTTGTATTGTGTTTAGTGTTGTATTGACTCTAATATTATTTGTATTGTGTCTAATGTTGTAATGATTCTAACATTATTTATACTGCATCTAGTGTTGTAATGATTCTAATATTATTTGTATTGTGTCTAGTGTTGTAATGATTCTAATATTATTTATGTTTAATGTTGTAGTGATTTTAACATTATTTGAGTTTAGTGTTATAATGATTCTAATATTATTTATACTGCATCTAGTGTTGTAAATGATTCTAATATTATTTATAGTGTGGCTAGTGTTGTAATGATTCTAATATTATTTATATTGTGGCTAGTGTTGTAATGGTTTTAATACAAATAATTGGTATTACAATCTATATCATTTCCTATATACTTAAATATATCAAATATCAAGATAGAAATATGAGGTGGTATATAATCAGCAAACAATATATAAAAGGCTAGTAGCTGGTACTGTGGCATGTACAACATAGAAAATAAATCTTGCTAAAAAGTGGAGACAAAATATACTGCCAAGAGTTACCTCCCCTTTTCGACACAAATTGTCAAGTTATGAATTTCCAATTGTAACTAGATTATTCTCTATCTACTTATTACAGCTTAACAAGAATAAAAAAAAGTGTGTAACAATTTTAAAAACTGTAATAAGGGGAAGTAAGTCTTGGATATTTCAGAGCTTTTAATATTATGCTAATCTATTAAGTATTTAAACTGGCACAATTAATGGTATGCTATCATATATACAGACTTTGATATGATATTTTGAACTTCAAAGAAAAAAAAATCATGTATGAAATAATTTAATAAGGCAATTACATATACTATGTAAGGATCACAACCTGTGGGGTAAAGTATCACCTTATTTTGAATTCTCCATCCTCCAAGCACACATGTACAGACAGGTTATATACACTAACTCAGGTATCTACTGAGGCCCCTGTTACAGAGATCATATAGGCACCTGTATACGACCATCTCCAAAATTATACATATCACTTAGGACCTTTCACGAAAATATTGTTAAATGCAGTATCAATGTAAAAAGGATCCAATAAAAGGCCAACTCAGGAGTCGATAGATAATCTGACTATAGAATCAAAATGTTGTGTGTTTTTCTTGTAACCAGCAGAAAAAGTACACAATTTTCCGAAAGGATCTGAAATGTTTACAAATGTCAAACACAATTATGTGCTCTATAAATGTTTATATACATTTTCAACCCTCTGTTTTGTCTCTTTCCATCTTCAGAAAAAAAAAAAACATTTGTAAGCTTAAGTCGTTAGGAAACAGAGGGCAAGGCTGATCTATCCAACATTAATATCAGGTGGTATACATAGCAGTGGTGCCTCATTAATGTGATAGCCACATAACAGTAACCCTATAAATAAATAATACCTGCACCACTTCACATATACTTTGCAGCACTTCACATATACTTAATATCCTACAAACATTTGTAAGAATAGGTACATCTCAAAAAGTCAAAACTTGAGGTTATGAAGTGATGAGATCTGTTATTATACCATAAACAGTGACAAATCCAGTATTGTAATGCATCTTAAAAATTAACTCCTCAATCCCTAAAACTCCATGGACTCTTCTGTAAATCAATGACTTAGACGAGTCCAAATATGTCTTAAGGGGTAAATGAGTTAATATGTTTTATGTCCCAAGTTATAATGTATTACTCACCTTAAACATTTCAAAACATGTTTATAATCGGTTTAAACAAACAGTTCAATGGTAAGCAATGATTTCCCCTCAAAATGTTTCATGGTAATATGATTATTATCTAGACATGTGTCCTCCTGAACATTCAAACATTTTAACAAAACTTGACAGAAGAAAATTGTTGAAAATTTTAACTTTACATTTTTCTCTGATAAGAGGAACTCTCCTGGGATTATAAGGGTTATCCCCGATACCTTATTCATAACCTACCTCAATTTGAACACCTGTAGGCATTGTTAATACCATAACCTACCTCTATTTGAACACCTGTAGACATTGTTTACTTTTATATCACATATCACCTTGTACCTGAGTTTATATGTGTACTTGTTCTCCTGTCCTCTCACAAAATCAAGGTCACTTCAGTGTTTGATTACATCAATCCACTTAAAAAAAACAACAGACCTGCTATTGCACACTCAATAAATAAAAATAACTGCGTATAGATATGGCGTCAAAACATTGCAGAACTATAACCTCATGATGTACCTAAAACACTGCAGACATTCAAAATATGCCAAGAAAAAATATCTTTATGCTTGGAATCAAATTCCTTTCTGTCGTTCATAGAAGCCACACAATACCATTGCACATGATAAATTACTGATATTGCAAATATTAGAATAAACAGTGTTCCAAGATCTGCTAAAAATGACATGTTTCTCTGATGGTTTGATAAGTGACAAATGTTAAACCTATCAGACTCTACTAAATACAATGATATTACATGCATGTTCAGACTAGTAATTGATGTTATTGTTGGTCCAGTTAGTAATCAGAGCTTCAAATTTGTGTCTTAATCCCTGACAAAAAAACACTCATAGACAAGACGTGATAAAACTTTGTATTGCACAAATCAATGTCAAGGTCACAATGTTACTATATATAGCACTTGCTCCATTTGGCTGTTCCACTTGTTTTATGCTTTCAGACTTCAGTTCTGGGGCACATTCTAGGAAACGCTCTTTTATTGTCTTAGGATAAGAATCTTTTACTTTCATTTTCATATCATAAAATTCGTATATATATCCATCCTTGAAAAAGTATGTTATACCTGAAATGAAACACAGGGAAAATGAGTAAGTTCTCATTGTTAGAGACAAAAACTGTAAAAACTTTATTTATATTTATACATGTATGAAAGAATGGAGTGTGTATGCACACACACACATGCACATATTACACACCCACACGCACACACACACACACACATATATATATATATATATATATATACATATATAGTATATACGGTCACATAAGGGTCAGCCTTCCTGATTTCTTTCTTAGGCTAATTATTGACAATGAGAAGGAAGGATCCATTAGTCATTAGTTTGAGGAGGAAGTGACACTCTATATGATGAATTTAAGTGGTCATATGAGAAGTCTTGTAACACACAGCATAGATGTCAAATCATGCCAACCTTGTGGTACATAAACTCAAACACTGAACTTGAATTATATACAATGCATTTAAACATTTGAAATAAGATATCTTAATTACACTATATATTATCATCTATTATACTATAAATTCTTCAGACCAATGTAGATATTAACAACTCTGAACTGCAGAAATTCCAAATCTATCCATCCTGAACCTAAAACCCTATATACCCTACCCCTACTTATCCTGAACCTAAAACCCTATATACCCTACCCCTACTTATCCTGAACCCAAAACCCTATATACCCTACATTTTATCCTGAACCTAAATACTTATACACCCTACAGTTTATCCTGAACCTAAAGGCTTATCATGAACCAAAAAACAATATACACTACCAACCCTGAACCAAAAATCTCATATACTCTGCCTGTACTGAACCAAAAGCATATATACCCTATTTATCCTGAACCAAAGAACTATATACTCTACCAATCCTGAACCAAAATTCTAATGTATTCTGATACGTCCTGAACCAAAAGTCCTATGTATCCTAGTTATCATGAACCAAAACCCTACCCATCCAGAACCAAAACCCCAAATACCCTATTTATCCTGAACCTGATTTGGACCCAAAACCTGTATAAGCTAGCCTTCCTAAAAAATTATATACTCTCCTAATCCTGAACCAAAAAACTATATACTCTAATTCAAAACCCTACCGATTCTGAATCAAATACCTGTATGACCTACCCATCCCAAACAATTACAACATATTTTGACCATCCTGACCACAGCTATCTGATATCTTCATGACTTACCACTCCAGTACTGAAAGGCTGCATCCAAAGGAACTGGTACATTCTCCCATATACTCATATCCCTTGGGTAATCTGGTTCTATGAAATCTGTTGTCTCTTGTAATTTCCAATACATATCACCACTGACTATATATGTCCGCTTGTTGAAACCCCACACAAACACAGCATCAATCTTCTTTATGTCGGGAGGAATACCAAAGTCTGTGATTGGCCTTCCATTCTGTGGTTGCCCAGCAACCTGGTGGTTTCCGTCATATTTCCAGTACTTGTCACCTTGGATATTAAGAATATCTCATATTTATAAAAAGTTAAAAAGATAATCAGTGAGGCAATTTTTGTATGTTTGTTTGTTGTATGTCCCTGGTTTATGATACAGAATACATACAGATGTGAAAAGTGATAAAAATTACATAGATATGACTAATAGAATCTACACCTACCTTGAGGGTATGACAAAGGAATCTCAATCTGACGGTAAGATTTTTGAATGACAAATCTGAGGCTTGCCGAGGATTGAGATTCCTTTGTCAAACCCTCCAGGTAGGGGTTGATTATTTTTCTTCAATTATGTAGATCTACGCAAATAAAGTCTGACATTACTATGTACTGCATTCAAAAAGCCACAGAAATTAATTCTATGTAATAAATTGTATTTGTGAAATCATAATGCATGTAGCTTGTCAATAATCTAAGGGATGACAAGGCAATCATTCCCCATATAAAGAAGAAGGGAAAATATATGAACCATGGGAGAAAATAAAGTGATAAGTGATACGGAAAGCAAGCAGATGTGATTATAAATGGGAAAATTGATCTCACCAACAAAGAAGACAATTTTGTTGTCATTTGGATTTTCATATACAGCATCTATATGATCAATATCTTGTGGAAAGTTGTACCAGAATGAATGTATATCTGATGGTTCATTGTTTGGTAGTGATGTTGGGCTCATATTCCTCCAAAAATACTGAAATGAGAGATGAAGAAAATTAGAATGACATTATACACTTCCTATGGTGTACAGTAATCTTTATACATTTCTTTGTCCAGTTTTAGGTAAGGGCTCAACAATAAGTATTAACCAGCTGTCCGGGACAAGTCCATTTTTAGGTTAGGACTCAACAATAAGTATTAACCAGCTGTCCGGGACAAGTCCATTTTGCAGTCATACTAGTAGATGTTACTTCTCACTTGTCCAAAAGGACAAAATGAAGACAAAAATTAATTCAATAAAGATCATTCTTGTTTAAACACAAAATAGTATCTTTAAATGTTATACTTGATTTTTGGACAAGTCATTTCTGCATTCAGACAAGTAAATTGCAGGACAAATGGACAATTTCATGATTGTTGACCCCTGTAGGTGTGTTGATTTTTTAGCTACAGTGGAAGCCAGAGGGGTCTCATGCAAGTTTGGCCCAATATTTTATCAAGACATATTGACAGAAACACAATGTACAAGTGTTTTGTGGCTTAATCAAAGTATAAGTACTGACATAGGTGAAATAGTGTAAATATTTGTAAAATCAATTTATTATAATTCATATCAACAACAAAGCCCAGCTGTGTAAGGGCGATTGATTTTCACATTTTTCACATGAGCATTAACTCTGGGTTTAGTGCAACATATCATTGCTGGAGTCAACCTGTCAATCAATCTTTGATTGTAGCATTTCTCACTCCTTCATAGATTGCCACATGTAATGTCAAGAAGTTTATTTTTATACATTTCTGTATTATAGTATGTAGAGTTTATAGCATTTTAGATGGTACAGCTGTTTTTTTACCAATGCGTCTTAACCCATCAACCCCTGAAAAACAATGGACTCTTCTGTAAATCAATGACTTTGACCAGCCCAAATGAGTCTTTCGGGGTGAATGGGTTAATTGGGGTTGTAAATTGAAACAAATACAAAACAAAAATAAATTTTAAAACTTAATGCGATAGAAAATCTTAAAGTTTGCAGGTATATGTTGAACCAGTAGCTATTGTCATATTCACATAAACTGGCAGGGTGGAGTAACCTCCAGTTTATCATACGGATGATTCTACTAATATTTCACTTATGAGAGACTTCACAAGAAATGCCTCTTATTCCTCATTTCAGAACAGCAAGTATGGTTGCAAGTTGGAACAATAATTCTTCACAGTGTAATTATAATGTCGTTATGTAGCATTTCCAAAAATCTAAACTCGTCCAGGTCAAGAAATGGTTCTACTCTACCAGGTTATATATTGGTAAACATTTTACAGTAAACAACTTGATTATCATCATCGTAAAACCACAGTCTGGAATCGCTATGCTGTTTCCGAGCCGTGGTCTCATGGGACCGAAATCTCTCATATATATTTTTATCATTTATGAAGCCTCAGCCTATGCAGGTAAATGTTGCTTGCATTCTTCAACTAATCAGATCGAGGCTTTTTTTAAAAACAAAAATCCAAATTGTATTTGGGTCAACAGACTATGGGATAACTTCCATAGACAATCACAACAACTGTGATTTGAAAAATTGGAAAACACCTACTCCTAAATATTCATCAGTATTGAGAGATTTCGGTCGCATGAGACCACAGGTAGGAAAAAGCATAGCGATTCTGAACCGTGATTTTACGATAATGTTTTATAATATATATATATACTGATATATGCTTGATATTGTAATGAACAAGTAAGTCCATAATTACTTTGCCACTAAAAAGGAAAATTTCTGTTCTGATTATTGCTATGGCATCAATCTTGGCATCACACACGGATGGTTTATTTGACGGTCTTACTGGGGGTCTGCTTGTTACGCGGGTGTTTGGTTTTTCGGGTTTTGGTCTAGGTGTTGTATATCTTGGCAGTCCTCCTTTACCTCCTTTATAAGAGCAATGAAAAAAACAAAAACAAAAATAGTTTAGACAGAATTCAAAATTGTACTGATCTGCCAATTTTTTTACAATAATTACATAAGCAAAAGTTGAGATAAAATCTTTGAGATATCCAGAGTAAAAGAGTATGAATATATAGGGAACAGATCTGAACTAGCTGTTCAATTTTGGCATAAATGAAATTTTTACTCATTCGATTTCGACATAATGAAATTTCACTGTATTTTAAATCTGTGTGTTGAAATAGATTTACCTTTGTGTTAGGAGATTTACAAAACCAATATCCAATATTATAGATAAGTTATCATTATCCAATATTATAGATAATTTATCAATATCCAATATTATAGATAAGTTATCATTATCCAATATTATAGATAAGTTATCAATATCCAATATTATAGATAAGTTATCAATATCCAATACTATAGATAAGTTATCAATATCCAATATTATAGATAAGTTATCATTATCCAATATTATAGATAAGTTATCATTATCCAATATTATAGATAAGTTATCATTATCCAATATTATAGATAAGTTATCAATATCCAATATTATAGATAAGTTATCATTATCCAATATTATAGATAAGTTATCATTATCCAATATTATAGATAAGTTATCAATATCCAATATTATAGATAAGTTATCATTATCCAATATTATAGATAAGTTATCATTATCCAATATTATAGATAAGTTATCAATATCCAATATTATAGATAAGTTATCATTATCCAATATTATATCATATCAAAGTTTTTACAGATAAATTGAGAGTTTGTACTGACCATATATTTTCTGTATTCCTAGTATGTCATCATACGGCAACTTAAAATCTGGTGTGTAACCTTGGTACCATGGATACATCAGGGCACCTGGCTCTCTGCTATGACTTAGGCCCAGAGCATGTCCAAACTCGTGTGCAGCAACCATAAATAGATCAACCCCTGAAATGAATGTATAATATTTTATCTGATCTGTAAGTGAATGTATAATGTTTTATATGATCTGTAAGTAAATGTATAATATTTTATCTGATCTGTAAGTGAATGTATAATGTTTTATATGATCTGTAAGTAAATGTATAATATTTTATCTGATCTGTAAGTGAATGTATAATAATTTATATGATCTGTAAGTAAATGTATAATATTTTATCTGATCTGTAAGTGAATGCATAATGTTTTATATGATCTATAAGTAATTGTATAATATTTTCTGATCTGTAAGTGAATGTATGTTTTATATGATCTGTAAGTGAATGTATAATGTTTTATATGATCTGTAAGTAAATTTATAATATTTTATCTGATCTGTAAGTGAATGTATAATGTTTTATATGATCCATAAGTAAATGTATAATATTTTGTCTGATCTATAAATAAATGTTTAATATTTTATTTGATCTATAAGTAATTGCATAATATTTTATCTGATCACTTAGTCTACAAAGCTAATGATTTACCTTCATATCATGCTAATACTCAATTATCTAACACTAATGGGCAAATTATATGGCAACACAGAAATGTGTAGCCTACTCCGAGGAAAACACAAGCTATTGTTTAGTATTGTGTTCAGCTATATACAGTTAAACGGACTTATAACAAATTTCAAGGGATTTTTTTTTAATTATTTATAAGAACAGTCGTTATGTGCATATATTTGTACAAACGTTTGTTGATATATTCAAGTTTTACTGTACAATGTTCCTATATTGAATTAAATAATGGAATGCCATCTACCCATATCAAATCATTTTGAATATCCAATTTTGTAACAGCTAAAACTTCTTACCTGTTTTATGATATCATATAAATAATTACGTAGTCTTAACAACAATGAATTTCAAATTTTGTTGTGATTATAAATATCTTACCTTCATCATTTGACTTAAATGTCCAATGTTCATCTTCATCAAAATGAGTGTCACCACCTTTGTCCGGACCAGGGAAAAAAGCATGAGCCAAAATTAAACCTACAACATAAACAAACATAACATGAGAAACAAGAAAACAAACATAACATGAGCAACAAAAAATCTAATGTTTAAATTATTCATCCCTTAAAAACACATTGGACTGGTCTAAGTCATTGATTTACAGAAGAGTATATTGTTTTTTCAGGAGCTGATGAGTTAATATATTTCAATATGTTCTCTGACCCAAGTTTCCAGAAGTGGCTCCATAGGTAAGTTACAAACATCATTATCAGTATATACAAAACAACTTCCAGAATTTGTATAATTGGGAAATATTAAGAAAGTACAGTTAGGTCTATTTTGGTGGTCAGAATACATCAATTATATTTTCAAATCTTGACCCTACTTTAAATATCTTTAAATGCATGATACTTTATCTATATGCTTAATTTAAATGTAAAACAAATTTTAACCACAAAAAAGGATGGGTTACTACTTAAATCAACTCATCCAGAATGGGGACCCAATTTTAACAAGCATGTACTGAAATGTTTCAAGAAAATATCATGTTTAAATTATAATGGAAGGCCACCCTTTATACCAGACCACCTGTCAATAAAAACCACCTATCATTTAAGATCCAGTGGCATTGAGACCACCTCATGTCCTTAAAGATTGCCTGTTGTTCAAAATCATGTTTTACTTTTAAAGATGATCAAATATTAAAGATCACCTGTCATAATAGACCACCTGTCATTTGAAACCATTTGTCATTAAAGACAACATTGCAGAGAGATCATCTCTTAATAGAGAACAACTCAAAAGAGAACACCTATTAATTTGGCCACCTGTCATTAGAGGTCACCTGTCATTAAAGACTATCTATTCATTGAGGCTAACTGTTATTAAAGACTACTTGTCTTTAAAGGCCACCTGTCATTTAAGACTACATGGCATAGAGAAAACCTTTACAGATCAGCTAAGTTTGTTTGACTTTAACTTCCCATGTGGTACTGGATTGTCTGTCAAAATGTGTTTCATTACATTCCGATTATTTCATGTATGAAATCAGTGAATCAACTTAGCAGAGCTAAAATGATATTGTCATCTGTATAATCAGCTTAATTTTCTCAATGTAAAACCTATATATTGATAAGCTGCTACTGATGTATATATATATACATATATATATATATATATATATATATATATATATATATATATATATATATATATATATATATATATATATCCCCTTATCTCATTCATGTCAAATTCTGCCTTCTTTCTTTATAAATCACTCCTGATTATACACATTTATTGTAATAGTTTAATAATAAAAGATCATTTATTTATGCTACAACTAACTTATTCAATTTCCAAAATAAAATGACTTAAATGTCAATCTTACAAAATCAATTACATATAGGAAGTACACTAATTATCACTGAAATATATCTTCAAATTTAACAGACGGAAGCCATTTTTTCTTTTTAATCTAGTAAAGCAATACATCTGAATCAGAAACAAGTTAACTGCCTCAATTTTGAAGTGTTATATATACATCACAGATAAAATTATGTGTGCATTTGGCTGCATGTGTTTCTCAAGTTCCTTAATGTATAGAGGTCATGATGATATTGAGGTGTTACTAAAATTAGAACAACTGCAATACAATGCTTTATGGCTTCCTGGTTATATTATGTAATCTGAGTATCTAGTAAAGACTACTGCAATCTGCATCACATAAACGTTTTTATCACTTGTTCTCATGTTTCTATACGTATGCATAAGTTAACAGAATACCATGATACATCTACTTTACTCAAGACTTTTTTCTCTACTTGAAACATTTTTTTTCTAGAGGTCTGTATTTACTCCAATCAAAGTTGAGGATTGTCCCCACAAACATAGTCTATACATCATCGTTATCTCATGGCCTCCCCCTCCCAGTAAAATCTATTTTTGTACATATAACAAAAGTAGATACACCTTCCGTATCTATTGGCCACCTCCAGAAAGATCTAAGGTATGGCAGTCTTGCATTCACAACTGATTATATGTATTATGTTCAGCCATAATTTGTCATTGTAAAGGGAATTGACAATAGGTTGAGGGAAACCTTAAATGAAATTACATTCATATAGGCCTAGGGAAAATTGGACATTCAAAAATTGTGGCATAAAAGGTGGCAAATGAAACGATGGGCTAGAGAAGATTTACTGTATAATTATTGTTAAAATGTAACATATTTTGTTGTTCTTCTCTATGTAGGACTTTGGTGTATATATCTTTGTATCTATCTTTCTTAGATAGATAGATAGATAGATAGATAAAAATTTCATTCATAAAATTGAAGTTGTTAAAGTATCATATTTACCCTTTCAACCCCACAGACCATAAGATAGATAGATAGATAGATAGATAGATAGATAGATAGATAGATAGATAGATATATAGATAAATAGATAGATAGATAGATAAAAATTTCATTCATAAAATTGAAGTTGTTAAAGTATCATATTTACCCTTTCACCCCCCACAGACAATAATAGACTGGTCCAATACAATAGAAAAGAGCATACCATTAAGTTACTTGGTGATGAAAGGGTTAAATATATTAGTGCTTCCAATTCAACAGAATGAATAATGAATGTGACATGAAATTCATTCTCGACCCCTCTCCTGAGAGAAGCCTGGATCCATACCTCTACTTGAAATTATAGAAAATTAAGCTCTATAGTTTGTCTTTCCTGATTTATGTAAGCATCTGGAATTCATACACTTTTCTGTTATGAAGTGCATACTAAAAGATCATTTGTACATATACCTTTGCCATCAAACGGATATCCATCTTTGTGATAGCCATTAGCAAATCTGATCATTATATCTGCATCTCCATTTCTTGATTCTGTAAAGGTGATTTCCGTGACCTCACTCCACACACGGAATGCTTCAATTATTGCTGTGCGAACTTTGTCTATGGATAAATCAGGGGTATAATTCAGTATCCTGAAAATACAAAAAATACATTATAATTATTGCGTGCATTCTTAAAATGTGTTAGAACCGAATCCAATCAATTTAGTCAGCCAATCACCGACAGTTCATTTAAATTTCAATATTGTGCAGTAAATATAAGTGCTGGTCAAAAGTATTCTGTTATACACGTTCTCACATTTCTTCATCTTCACCTTCATAGAATTGTGACAAAATTATCTGAAAATGTTGATATAGATATATGGTTGCATAAAGTTTATAAATAACAACAAAAGTATCTAGATGGACTCTACGCCCTTGAAAATACCACTAACATATGTACATAAAGCGGTCATCTAAAGTTCATGATAACATGACCAGCAGGTCTACTTAAGACAGATTCAATAATTGGCATATGAAATCTCTTATGGAAATCCAAATTGAGCTTAATTACGCGTATCCCCTTCATCAATTGCCACTCACATGGGCCCCTAATTTTTCTATATGAATAATACCTCTGTACTAGATAGAGAGTTTGAATTTGCGTAAGAAAAGCTAATACAGGCAATTATCAAAAAGCATTAGCAGAGACATAAATATAATGTTTTATATGTATCTATAGTTTTGGTAACAATAAACTGCTTAATTTCTAAACATCAACCGCTGAAGTAGCCCAGTTTTGGTGCCACCAGGGGCTTGAAGTATTTCAAGTAAAATCAAAATCCGTGTGTGTGTGTGTGTGTGTGTGTGTGTGTGTGTGTGTGTGTGTGTGTGTGTGTGTGTGTGTGTGTGTGTGTGTGTGTGTGTGTGTGTGTGTGTGTGTGTGTGTGTGTGTGTGTGTGTGTGTGTGTGTGTGTGTGTGTGTGTGTGTGTGTGTGTGTGTGTGTGTGTGTGTGTGTGTGTGTGTGTGTGTGTGTGTGTGTGTGTGTGTGTGTGTGTGTGTGTGTGTGTGTGTGTGTGTGTGTGTGTGTGTGTGTGTGTGTGTGTGTGTGTGTGTGTGTGTGTGTGTGTGTGTGTGTGTGTGTGTGTGTGTGTGTGTGTGTGTGTGTGTGTGTGTGTGTGTGTGTGTGTGTGTGTGTGTGTGTGTGTGTGTGAGCCGTGTGTGTGTGTGTGTGTGTGTGTGTGTGTGTGTGTGTGTGTGTGTGTGTGTGTGTGTGTGTGTGTGTGTGTGTGTGTGTGTGTGTGTGTGTGTGTGTGTGTGTGTATGTGTGTGTGTAAAATGAGAGAAAACCTAGACTAAGGTAGGTCTAACCGAGAAAAGACTATGTCGGTCTTATACAAGTAAACACGCTCAAAATAACCCGCGCCGAGTAGTAGTGGGATACATCGTTTTTAAAGTGCAAAGCTCTTATCTCTGGGCACGAAGGCCCTAACTAGTACATTTAAACATTTTGTACTAGTAGTTTATTAAAATAAAGTTTAATTGATGAATGGAAATTGAGTTAACAACTACTTGTATATATGTACTCATTTTAAATTTACCAAAACTGGAAATGAATAAACGACATTTGTATATGGGTCTTTGAGAATCTACAAACGTTGCCATTTTGTACTTTAATCAGATAGTGCCTCATCAACCCCTGTGAAACAATGAACTCTACTATAAATAAATGACTTAGGCAAGTCCAAATCTGTCTATAGGAGTGAATGAGTTAATGTCCTAAGTGACATTGCTCGTTAAAAACATCGATCAACGACCAATCGTGATGAATTAATTAAAACCTAAGGTCTGTTTACCAAAAACATCTCTGCTAGACTGTCTGTTATCAACTGGGAGTTCATTGACCATAAATTGCTCCATAGAAAGTTTTATTTTACTGTGGGAAAACTGTTATCAATATTTTATTCCCTTTTACCCGTATATATGTTCAACAAACTGTCGTGTAAAATATCTACCGATACGTCAAAAGGTCGTTACATTGTCACTGACGGAAACGTGACCCCGACCGGCAGTTCTTATGTGTCAGGCCACGCATGTGTGGTAACAATTAGCTTTAATTCATCTTTACAGCATTTATTTTATAACTAAGGGATATAACTAAAGTATCAAACCAAAATCACCAGATACCAGACACATGCTACACGTCACACCTGAATTTCATTTTCCACATGATTTCGCGAGGAAAGAAAAAAAAAATTACATTGTCAGACCTGGCCTCATTATCGCGAGTTTTGAGTCATCGATAACATATGTCTCTGGATATAAAACCATTCATAATTTCTGAAAGCAGACCAGAACGTGGAAAAATTCCAATTACATTACTAGAAACTAAGATGATAAATTTAAGTATAAATAAACGCTTATGTCAAATATCAGTTTCAAATGTTGGTATACTGCTAATAATTACACCATTTCATGATTACTTTAGAGTTAAAAAACATAAAACGATTCTTAATGTTCACTACAGCCAATTCTAGGTATCAGTCTTTATTTGTATAACAACCAGATATGGATAAGTACCCGACTTGTCTACATAATAAGTACCCGACTTGTCTACATAACAACCAGCTATAGACAAGTACCCGACTTGTCTACATAACAACCAGATATGGATAAGTACCCGACTTGTCTACATAACAACCAGCTATAGATAAGTACCCGACTTGTCTACATAACAACCAGCTATGGATAAGTACCCGACTTGTCTACATAACAAGTACCCAACTTCTCTGCATAACAACCAGCCATAGATATGTACCAGATTTGTCTGCATAACAACCCGCTATGGATAAGTACCCGACTTGTCTACATAAACAACCAGCTATAGATATGTACCCGACTTGTCTACATAACAACCAGCTATGGATAAGTACCCGACTTGTCTACATAACAACCAGCTATAGATAAGTACCCAACTTCTCTGCATAACAACCCGCCATAGATATGTACCAGATTTGTCTGCATAACAACCCGCTATGGATAAGTACCCGACTTGTCTACATAACAACCAGCTATGGATAAGTACCCGACTTGTCTACATAAACAACCAGCTATAGATATGTACCCGACTTGTCTACATAACAACCAGCTATAGATAAGTACCCGACTTGTCTACATAACAACCAGCTATAGATAAGTACCCGACTTGTCTACATAACAACCAGATATGGATAAGTACCCGACTTGTCTACATAACAACCAGCTATAGATAGGTACCCGACTTGTCTACATAAAAACCAGCTATAGATAAGTACCCGACTTGTCTACATAACAACCAGCTATAGATAAGTACCCGACTTCTCTGCATAACAACCAGCCATGGATATGTACCAGATTTGTCTGCATAACAACCCGCTATGGATAAGTATCCGACTTGTCTGCATAACAACCAGCTATAGAAAAGTACCCGACTTGTCTGCATTAACAACCAGTTATAGATAAGTACCCGACTTGTCGGCATAACAACTAGCTATAGACAAGTACCCGATTTATCTGCATAACAACCAGCTATAGAAAAGTACCCGACTTGTCTGCATAATAACTAGATCTAGGTAAATACCCGACTTAATCTGCATAACATCCAGATCATCGGCTTTCAATAACACATCCAAATTCACCCAAAAATAGTAGTCTTTTTGGCAAAAATAGATTTTGAATAAATCGACCTTTTCACATAACTTCCGAACGGACAAAATATGTACTGTAAGAGAAGATATTCCTTTATCAAAGGGCATCGTCGTAAAACCACGGTCCGGAATCGCTATACTCTAAGCCTTGCGATTCCGGACCGTGATTTTACGACGACGATCAAGGGGAAGCCACATTAGTTACCAGTATAGCAAGTATCCATAGGTGTCGGCCACTTATAAAATGCACTTTTCGTTGTTGATATCATAGACCGTAACATTTAATGAGCGATGATTGAGGGTCGTTTACTGTCAGTGAACCATCTCTGCTTTAGAGAAACGAGTCTTAGAAAGTAAAATAATACTCATAACACAGAACAGTCCTTGTACTACAGCAAGTGTTCCTTGTACACTAAAACTAGTCTGATTCACCACATAATTTCTTTATCTTATAATCTTACATTACATACAATGAACGCAATATGGCAACTCAGCAAAACAACAAATACAGAGAGAGAGAGAGAGAGAGAGAGAGAGAGAGAGAGAGAGAGAGAGAGAGAGAGAGAGAGAGAGAGAGAGAGAGAGAGTAGTAGTACAGATATAATGCGTTAACGATGAAACAGAATCTATGTTCTATATCTTAATTCGTTAATTATTAGTAACTGGAAATAATTTGATATCAATAATAATAAAGCAGATCGTATTGCCTATGAATTACAAGTACCATGTGTCATATGATTGTGTCTGGTTCTGTTTCCGGTCGATAATGAGCGTGTGCCGTTGTATTGTAGTACTTTGTATAAGTATGTACTAAGCGTGTCATACTGAGAGCTCATGGCAAAAAAACCGAACGACTGTCGCCTTTGTGATGCCGATATCGCGCTATCCGGAGTCTGCTTTAGCACTATCCGCGGCCCGCTTTTGTCAGGGGCGGATCCAGGATTTTCTTTTAAGGGGGGTGGTGGTTGAGTATTAACTTCTACAATAGCAGAATATTACATATAGCACGTCAATAATGCACGAAACTGCATGCGATCTCCTTTCATTGTTATCATATGCCTTTTGCTTATGCAATAAATATTTACGACAGTGGGGGCTAGTTATTGTGATGCAATCATCAAAATCCGACTGAAGATTTAAAGTTTCAGTGAATGTAAATTTAAAAAAAATATTCGCCGAGCGGGGCGAGGAGTGAAAAATTGGGGTGATTTGTTTTTAATTTTTCCGACCTTTTATAGAAAAATTAAAGGTTTCACACCTATTTTATGAACTTTAGGGGCACGCTCTTCCTGGTCACTGCACATAACTTGAAGTATTTGATTTTGAGGCAATATTTCATTAAGGGGTCATGTTTTATGCATCAAATAAAAACAACAATTTTTGAAATTTGGAAACCCGTAGAAGCATTTTTTCTGTGTCCAGATGCGAAAATAAGTAATTATTTTAAATTAGTAATCCGCTAGTAAATCACATTGATTACCGTTCTCAAGAGTAGTTTGAATCAAAATTTTCAGATCTTTAACTGATAATATCACATTGGAAGATAGTATACATTTTGATCCAATGCAAATTTTGTTTACAAATAAATTGTCATATTCTTACATACTTAAAAAACTGCAAAAATCTTTACCGATATATAGGGCAAACACAATCCACAATACATTTGTACAAGCTATTCATAAAATCTAAAATATACAAATCCAGGAAGGATCCAGGATTTCGAGTTAGAGGGAAGAATATAATTTATAATTGTTTTCGCGGAGCGTAGCGAGGCGCAAAAATTTCGATAAGCCTAATTTAAAAGCTCTATGAAGCCTTTTCTGGATTCCAAACGTGATATAAAAAATCAATTTTCGAAAGGGGGATTGCAACCCCCGCAACCCCCCCCCCCCCCTATTTCACCAAGTCATTCAATTATCAAATTCAACTAACTTTTATGACTCACACAATATTTATGTTACATCTCAGGACATATGTGTACAGCTACAGTAATAATAATGAAAACTTTGGTTGATTTAATGAGAACAAGAGATGTAAAATGAGTTGATGATGATGATGATGATGATGATATTCATTTGATGGATTATTATTACATTATCTATTTTATCAGTTAACTTCATATTTCTAACAAGTAGATCTCACTGAATACTTTTTTTCCATCCATTTCTTCCTTTCTATGCATGCTGAACATTTTCAATGTGAGACGGAATGTTCCTGATACTCGTCACTGACCCTTGTGATCAATTAACTCTTCACAAAAGAAATGGAAACACTATACTCTTTGTATTAAGTGATGAATCACTGGTTTGTGAGTCAGAGAAAAAATGATAGAATCAAATGACTCTCTCTCTCTCTCTATCTATCTATCTATCTCTGTTGGCAAATGATCTACAGGGGGCTTTGCGTTTTCAAAATATTTTCGCCTCAGTTATAATGGTGTCGCCGGATAAGTTACAATAATCATATTATACATCTATTATATTATATACCGTCTGATGGATCCTTCCTGATTCGAGCTCAAGAAATTCTCGACAATTCGCTTACAAAATGACATAAAATGGTTTTGTATTTTTTATTGAAAACAACTCTAAATCAGCTTAATTTCCAACTTATACACGCCGATATTTTGTCTGGGTCTATAGCCGACTGTAATATATTAGTCTAGTACGAACTCGCAATGAACTACTGAAGTCACCCGTAGTTTATTGTTCTAGTGTGTTGCAAGCGGATGGCGTACTATCAAAATCAATACCGTCAGAAGTGCTGTCTGATCTTTGTAATCAGACGCAGTTTGACTAATAGTAGTAATACAGACGTATTATATGCATGTCAGAAATTTTAAGATCCTTCTTCATGACGTTAGTGCCCCAAATGAATCGGAATTATATTTGGTAGCATGGAGACTAATTGTGCAAGAGTACACTGAACAAATACTTTACGTAAATAACACTCAAGCCTAAACCACTGATGTGTAAATAACACAGGCCTACGTCGATAACGCATAAATAACACACAGGTCTAAACCACTAATGTGTAAATAACACAGGCCTACGCCGATAACGCATAAATAACACACAGGCCTAAACCACTGATGTGTAAATAACACAGGCCTACGTCGATAACGCATAAATAACACACCGGCCTAAACCACTGATGTGTAAATAACACAGGCCTACGTCGATAACGCATAAATAACACACAGGCCTAAACCACTGATGTGTAAATAACACCGGCCTACGTCGATAACGCATAAATAACACACGGGCATAAACCACTGATGTGTAAATAGCACTGACTTATGCCAGTAACGCATAAATAACACACAGGCCTAAAACACTGGTATGTAAATAACACGGGCCTATGTCAGTAACACATAAATAACACCTGGTCTACACTGATAACACGTACATATACATGTAACTAGGGACTACATCGTTAATACGTAAATGAGACATGGGCCTACACCACTATCAAATAAGTAAACTACATATGGACCCAATCCACCGATACGTAAGTAACATGCGGATCTGAACCACTTACATGTAAATAGCACGCATATGCTAACCCATAAATAACAAGAGTCTAAAACCGCTAACATATCCGATAAAATATAAATAACATACGAATAACGCATGAATAGCACTAGAGCCTACATCGGTAACACACACGGCACACAAACACACACACATACACACACAGAAATGTACGCACGAACACATACATACATACATACATGCGTGCGTGAATGCATGCATACATACATACATACATACATACATACATACATACATACAAACATACAAACATGCATGCATGCATACATACATACATACATACATACATACATACATACATACATACATGCGTGCGTGCGTGCATGCATACATACATACATACATACATACATACATACATACATACATGCGTGCGTGCATGCATGCATGCATGCATACATACATACATACATACATACATTACATTACAAAATTGTTGTTTATCTTGTTTGTTTACATCAAGTGAAGGAATTATTAACATATTCACTCTGAAACCTTCTCGATGAGACTCCGTACCTTATTCAGCTCACGTAGTTCAACATAACAAAACAAGACAATAATATTTACATAAATATATCCTTTGTCATACTTCGTAATATAAAGTAAACTGGAATACAGTATACGTCAGACTATAGGCCTACTCTATCTATATCAAATGGAGGGGAATAAACAAGCAGAATCACTGATAGCTTTTATAAAATGTTTTTATGTATGATAAATATATAAATTAGATGATGAATAACGTTTTGGTGTGATATTTCAAAAGATTAATTGAGAGATCCTAGTTACACATTTATATACGACCTGTTGATAACTTATTTTGTATACAAGCTGTTGATAAGTAAATTTAAGCAATTAGCATTAGAGAAACATGTTATATATGCACGTGTGCCGTCAGTTTCACATTTTTTTGTGAATATACTATCAATATGCCACACCTGACTATGTGTTTGAGGTAAATGCCTAGGGTATAACAGGTTTTTTTTTTCAAATCAATTGTAAGATTGTAATTTTTTTAACAGATGTGAAACCTATCAATGGATGACAATTTGCCTAAAGGATGAATTTGAATTTTGAATAGTGTTTTACGCCACACCCAATTTGTCAGTTATATGGTGGTGGCCAGTTTTCAATGATGGAGGAGTGAACTCGGTTACCCGGGAAGACACCACCAGCCTTCAGCAAGTAAACTGGCAAACTTTCTCACAAAAATCAGCTAATAGGTTTTAGCAGGGCACGAAACGAGAGACTTCCACCAGACCACGGAGATCCCTACTTGATGAGGAAAATAACTGAAAATGTCAACATTATTTGTCAGAGTTATGGAATTTTAAAACTTTCATGAATGTCTTAGTTTTCCAAAGCCTAGCGTTTTTATATACATCTTGTTTTGAAATATTCGCATTGCAACTCTAACTATGTATAAGAAGTCTTTCATTTACATCGCCGACAATTTACGTGAATGAGAGCGGTGCTTGATGAGACAAAAATATCAGTAAGGACAATCCCATAATGTTAAGTTTATCTTTTCTCATGTATATAACACTTTTCAAGCCTTGTCTCACGACACATTGTTTATAAAAAATAATTGAAAATGACAAGTATCTTTAGAGTTGGATTATTTCAGTAGACTATGTGATCCTGGCGACAATAAACCAGATAACAGCCGTTATATATGACCTAAGTGTTGTCCTGTAAAACTTCCCAATTCAACAGCAAGTAGAACTACGCGATGCCTTGATTGTTAACTATCTATCTATCTATCTATCTATCGCTCATCAATAACGACACGGACAAAAACGATTGTCAACTTATATATATACACATATGTTTATCATTATTTTCATCAAGTAAATCATTTGTCAGAAATCTGGTAGAAATATTATTGAGAAAAGTAGTCATTTACTACCATATGCTGGCAAAGAACAGATGATGATGATGATGATGATGATGATCTCATAATTACTATTTGATAATATCTTTAGAGATACGATAGATATCTTCGTTTGTTTGTTAGTTTATTGTTGTTTAACGTCCAACTCATAATCTTTCACTTATATGGAGACGTCACCATATGCCGGTGAAGGGCTTCAAATTTTGGCCTATACTCGGCACTTACGACCATTGAGCAGTGAGGGTTCTTTAACGTGCCGACACCTACTGTGACACGGGACCTCGATATTTACTGTCTCATCCAAAGGAAAATACGAGTATCATTTTTATCAATAAACTGACAATGGCATGATTCTGCTGTTTAACATCTATAATTATACTATAATCAAATGTCAGATGACCAGATGATGTCTGAGCCGTATCCATTTCATACAACAGAATCGTTGTTAACAAGACAGACAATACAATAATGGGTTCCACGGGAGTCGCGTGTATCCTAAATGTTTTTCGTATCATTGGAAAGGATGAAACCCCGAGAAGATTGTTTCGTGAAAAATACAGAATAATTGATCAATTAATTGCATGTATCCTTTGTCATGTTTATAAATGAGTGTGGTATGTGATCTTTATATCCAAGTATGTTGAAATAACTTTAAATATAACTCGGTTAAACCTAATCTATTGCGACAGTGTGTTGTTGCTGATAACTAAGTTGATGATATCTTATCTTATCTAAAATATACTGTTGTTCTAATTAGGACTAATCTGCATATCAGTAATGGGAAATATAATTATGAGAATTGATCAAGTTCTGTTTCTTCGTGAAGGTTACTAAAATGGGTGTCTAAATCATTTAATAAAGTACTACAAACAATGCAAGTAAACAGCCAAACAGCACTTACATGTGTGATTAATAATGTATATTAATTATATGTATTTCAGGTTATATTAATTCTAGGGGTCATCAACTTGCTCTCCATAAAAGCTATTACATTTATTTCTAGTATAAAAAGAGGATTACATAGACTTCAATAAAATTGATTATTCTATTTCTGACTAATTAATTTTATATTTGATTTTCATTGGATTTGGAGATTGGGGATTGAAATATGATACATTTCCGTAAATAAATGAAGGATGTTTTGAAAGGTGTACCGGATATATGAGTGTACGCTCAATGTATGGGTGTTGACTGCTTCTGAGATGATAGAAAATCCATATATACATTGTATATTTTAATTGTCAATATTGATGTATCAAAAATAAAAAAAAGTTGAGTCGAAGACAGGTACTTGTTAACACAGGAGACGGCGTCTACTTATTGAATACTGCCGTATATTTACGTCATTCTGATAATTATTCGAAACAAATTTGATTCAATTATTGAAAAATTAAACTTGATGATAATTATACTCGAAATTCAACAAACAATACCATATGGAGTAAGGCGGTATGTATATTGTAATCGACAAACTACTTGTATGTACAATATAATTGTACAAACTGGTATCTGTACTGTGTACTAGTACTTATGATATTGTAATTAGGAGTGAAAAGAAATATCATGAGAATAACAAAGTAAAAATGAAGAAGTACCATTGGCTAATCGAAATTCCAAGTCCATTACAGTACGACACATCTGATATACAGATGGTCTCAACATGAAAAACAATTGCGAACCCCAAACAGGATGGAACCTGGGCCCCGTTTTACAAAAGGTCCTAAGTCCTAAATCCTAACTTTTAGTCCTAATTAGCATGGCAACGGATCGCTGATTGGTCCGTCCCATGACAATTAGGACTAAGACTTAGGATTTAGGGCTTTTTGTAAAACGAGTCCTAGGTGTCCGGAAGGAGTCAGCGTCACCTGTTAGCATGCTACACTCTTTGCAAATATCACATGGGAATCTCTCGAGTTCGGTGAAAAGGTCAAGC
Source organism: Atrina japonica (assembly GCA_030159075.1). Taxonomy (NCBI): domain Eukaryota; kingdom Metazoa; phylum Mollusca; class Bivalvia; order Pterioida; family Pinnidae; genus Atrina; species Atrina japonica. The sequence goes on from BROG01000538.1 coordinate 336,988, forward strand.
TCGGTAAAAAGGTCATCGCTTAGTTTTAGATCTGATTGGTAAAAGGGAGTAATTGTATATGGTGGTGATCCACAATACTATCGAACATCCCGGGGGGGGGGGGGCTTCATATTGTTTATAAAGCAAAGCATTTTATAGTTGCAATAGAGTTTCCATTGAAACTAACATAATTATAACCGTAATTTAAACCTACAGACATCACAGTCTTTGTTGAATACACCTTGGATCCGTGTTATTTCAGATCTTGAACATTTCAGTAGAGAATGTACTCTGGGCATTTTTCGTGAACACATGGAAGACATTCAACGGGTTCCATGTGTAAACCAATGCTAGGATGCTCCTTTATTTGATTTCTTTTTCTCGAGTCATTTCAGTAACATTTAGGTGATTAGGGACAATTAATCATGACAGAAATCGAACACAAATCATGAAATGATTTTTTTTTCACGCGAGACGTAATTAAAATGTTTGCCTATCATCCCAAATAATCACGCTGCAAACGAGATCACAATTACAAAAGTAAATGCAAAAATCTATCCCAATCAGTTTCTCTTCCGTCTTTATCAAACGTGTGATGATATAGTATTTGTAACAAGAGAACTATTTGATCTCCCATTTTCGCCTGTTTTATCTGTTTCATTCATGAGATCAAACGTTTGAAATGTGTAGGTAGTGAGAAAACTTTTCAAGGTTTATTAACATGTGCTAAATCTTATATCATAATTTAGCGTACGATGTAATATCACATGCTGTAATCACATTATTCTGAATAACACTAACGTGTAGAATTTTAAACACATGAGCAAAATTTTCGAGGAATGAATGAAATTATATCCCATTTTATATGGATGCAGGCCATATGCTCAGTCGATTGTATCAAAGCCACACAGATTACAATATTCCTAAAATTTAGGGCGTGTTTTATGCGGTGCTGGATTTTGTTACTACCTGCCAAATCTCCACAAGTGGTTATTATAGGGAAGATAGCCATAATCATTTCCTGTCTTAAAAAACAATACACTGCAACTGGCATGGTCGGACTGGCATACATTCAGAAAACATTTACCTCTATAAACAATTACCGGAAGTCTAAAGGAATGCCATGGAGGTGTTGATTCGATACCAATGTTAAAAGATAATGTCTGCACGTAAAGCTAAGCAGATATAATATAATCCTTTCTTATCATGTGCAATATTCATTTTGGTGAAGTCATTGCTGAAATAAAAATGAAGTACCGATGGGTACTAGTATTCGAAATACCTACGCCATTAGAACATGAAAACTTGGATACAATAACGGTCCCAACATGAACAATTGTGAATCCCAAATGGGGTGAGACCAGATGTCCAGTAACTTTTCACATTTTTTCCAAATTTTAAATGAAAATAAAGGAACGCGGATGTATATGTATGTGATATAATAAGGTTCAACATCATATATGGTTGTTGCATGCTATTGGCTCATGTCTGACTTGTCAAGATAGAGTACATTGTTATTGGCATACTTGCCAAAGTATATACAGACCGACTTGAATAAGTATGCATATTCATTTAAAAGAATGATGCATGCAGTCTTACAGTCTACAAAATTATATTGCGTTATATTGCATGAAAGCCATACTAATTTACATGGTCTTCTTTGTGAGTGTATCAAATTGTCCTGTTTGCATAATTCCGGTACAGGAAAGGCATAATTGTTTGTAGTACAGATTAGTAAACACACGAGTGACATCTAGTGACGATAACAAGTGTACGTGAACATACATCAAGTGGACTCTACTTATTCCCTAAGTATCTAATCAATCTGAAATTGATTAGCCTTCGGAGTAATACATTGCAGAGAAAGCTCTGAAGCACACACATTTGTGATTGTTCGTGTACACAGTCGAAGTGTATACATTGCCAATTGTTTGAAGACCATTCTCTTCGAATACTGTCTAGTTTGTTACTTAAATAAATATTCATTTGGTAATTTTTCTTATCAAAGATTGATCTCCTGCGATAGCAATATGCAATGTCTGCCTATTTCGAAACCAAAGCAATAAAATCCATTACATATTGATTTTGTCCTGAGTTCATAATTTTATGATTTTCTGTTTCCACTGAGATATGCAACTGTACTGAACGGTACTATAACTGTGATTGGATCCCGCCATAACTAAAGAAAACAAACTCATATTACCTTAATAAGATCAAAACAGACTCAAATTACCTTAATACGATCTAAAGAGACTCATATTACCTTAATATGATCAAAACATACTCAAACTACCTCCATACGATCTAAGAAGACTCAAATTACATCTGTACCTTATTACGACCTAAACAGACACAAATTACCTTAATACGATCTAAACAGACTCAAATTACCTTAATATGATCTAAACATACTCAAACTACCTCCATACGATCTTAGCAGACTCAAATTACATCTGTACCTTAATACGATCTAAACAGTCTCAAATTACCTTTTAAAATACGTTCTAAACAGACTTAAATTACTTTAATACGATCAAAACAGACTCAATTACCTCAATACGATCTAAACAGACTTAAATTACCTTAATACGATCAAAACAGACTCAAATTACATTAATACGATCGTGTAACACGTCAACACAATCCAATCAGACTCGCAATAACAACAAAATTCATACTACCAGACTCGTATTATGGAGGACCATGATCAATTTTAAAAGTAATCTTTAAATCTTACTAAGGCCATGACACGTTTTATGTGGGGGCGATCTTACAATTCATCGTTTTGTTCTGCTTTGATTTATCTATCGAGAAAATAACAATCTTTTTTTTTTTTTTTTTTTTTTTTTTTTTTTTTTTGCTTGATATGGAGTGAGCAGTCTATTTTCGTGAACGGGGTTTAGGGTTTGAAAATATACAAATAGAATGCCACAATTTATAACAAAACAAAGTTATATGTAAAACTGACTTGAAAACTGAATTCAGTGGAAAGCTTTATCTGACGTCATAAACGGAGAATTATGTTAATTGTCTTTTCGTGTATGTTTAAAGGCAAATGATATGGAATGATGCCACCAAAAGACAAAATGCGGCTGCTTGATATCATCATGATTTGTGTGTTCAGAAGACAATTCTAACGCTAAATCGTACCAGAGAAAATTAAAATTGACGTCACAAAATTACAAAAATTAAATCCTATGTCTTATACATTCAAAGTAACGCAGCTATTTAGTTAAAACGACAATTAAACCTTTTATCGAAAACAACACGTATTCTTAAACTGAAAATATCTATACATCATCTTTGTTACTAGTGAACATTCAAAGTCAACTTTTAAAATCAATATTTCTTAAAATAAAACAGTTCTGTAGTACCTAAACAGCTAACAAAGTTTAATGGTGGGAAACTAAAACGATTCACTACATATTTGCCAATTGTGGTCTGTTTTAACAATTCACTTAAAATTGATTTTAACCGGTATTTCTGCTATATTATAAAATGTACAATTACCCTTATTATTACAATAATGTCATTTTCATCATGGCCATTACGATAATGCACATAATATGTTGCAGTGATCAGATTTCATATGATTGACGCGGCAGAGGAATGAAACTGATACGGTTAATAGTTGCCGACCAAGAGAGAGGGGAATGAGGTACATACTGTACATAGAAGTGTATTTTGGCAGCCGGAGATCACATTAATAAGTTGTAATGTAACATATCTATAAGACAATATCAAATCTTTAATTCATAGAGTACAACGTCAGAAACAATTCTCCCGCTAAACTTTTTCATCGATTGCTTTATTCTTAGAGTCTTGTTACAAAACTGTATCGACTATTAAAGGTCAAATTTTCCCATAATTTGTAATAGTAAACCATTACTTTGTGTTTAATATGTATTGATTTCTCTGTAAGGATACCCTCATGAAAACAATCAACAAACTGGTGTCATTACCACATTGAACCAAAACTGGATTTGCTTTCGTAAATCACAACAAAGTACAAAATAGACATTTAATCTCACCTAAGGAGAAGCTTTGTTGTCTATTTCAATGACTACAGTGTTCTAATTTGCTATTCCTCGTAAAGTAATAAAACAACATCTCGATTTAAATAGCGACTGTAAGTTATTTCAGCATCTCAGTATATCCAAACATATACATTTACTAGAAGTTTGGTGATAATTCTTCACTTCTGTTCACCGCAGGTTCGAGTTCCGCTGGAACCTAAGGTGATTTTTGTGAGAAAGTTTGCCAGTTTATTTGCCAAAGGCCGATGGTCTCTTCCCGGGTACATTGTAACCAGATTCTCCGCTCCACCAATGAAAACTGGCCGCCACCAAAAATTGTTTAGTGCGTAAAATAAAATTTAAAATTCAAATTCAAAATGTTCATCATTCTAAAAATAGCTACCACGATTTGTCTCCATTTTTAAAAAAAACAATATCTGTCCAAGTCTAAATGTTCTGCTTCAAAATCATGCACGGATTTTTTTTAAAATTGATGATACATGACGTTCAATTGAAAGAACGAAACAACACTTCTTTCTATCTTTAATTTGCAGGAGTTAATTAACTGGGATCCCGTAACACTGGGCTGCAATATAGATTACCATATAACGGCATCAAGACATAATCAATCACTGCGGAAACAATGCCACTTATATGGGAAAATGTATCATTTACTGTCTAACGTACAGAACCACAGGAAAGGATATATATATATATATGTTTTATTATTATTATATGTCTTAATATGTACAACATGCCTGTAGATTCACAGATTATTATATACATTCAATCAAAGCTTTCTTCTTAACTAACAAACATATTGCTTTAGTAGACTATAGCTGCCAGCAATAATCAAACATATTTATACTTTATCAATTAGACATTGAACTCTAAATGACCAGTGTTGCCTTAAAACAAACGTATGTGGGCATGAAAAATTCACCTTGTAAAACCAACAACATAGCGCGTATGAATAAAAATTAGAACGATGTTTCACTTATTCCATTTCAATCTATCTCGGGGGAAAACTGTCTCGTTCCATACTTCTTTCATTTTAGCTATCGTATTTAAATTCCATATTACGCCTCACAGCCTTATTTGCATTCTTCTTTTTTTATATTTCAATACACACAACAATCACAAAGACCACGAGTGTAGAATAACAATAAAGGAACATCAGCTGTGTTTTTAATTCAAAACTTTGTTTTCTTTTATTATTGTTTAGATTGATATAAAATAATAAAGAAGTGATATATACACAGGCATAATTCTTAAATTCCTGTATAGTTTGTGAAAATTGCTTGAGAAACCCAGGTTTGGCACTTTTTCAGTTGCAACTGATTAACTCAATCTTACAATTTTTGTAAGAATATCACACTGGACCGGACCATATATAGGAATATCAGATTTGTTATGCTTGTTTATAGCTTTTGTTTGTTAATGTACATCAGGTAAAAGTATTAAAAGTAGAAAAAATCGAAATGTGTTTTTGGTAAACACAGCTAATCAGATCATTTACATACAATATGTCACTTCTGTTTTACTTTTTACTCTAATAAGACATATATCAAGATGGGGTTATTTTTTTATAATCGGTCGACTTCATCTACGTCAGATATTATCTCTAAAACATCTTACTGACATATATGTTCCTTTCTTGGTTTTCTGTGAATTTACAACCAAACCAATTTGATATGTTGGTTAAATCAATGCAGACTTACAAAAATATTTCTTCAAAAATCAATGTGTCATGTGGAGAGAAAAACATGTTCTGACCTAGCTTATTACAAATATATTTCTGCTGTAATCTGGAATACCTCCATCTGCGTGTGGTTTTTAAAACAGTCATCGACAAGTCGAGGGCTGTTATCAGCATGTATCGCGCCTCTCTCTCTCTCTCTCTCTCTCTCTCTCTCTCTCTCTCTCTCTCTCTCTCTCTCTCTCTCTCTCTCTCTCTCTCTCTCTCTGGTGACTGATTGATTACTGTAATTATATTATATGTACAAACTACAAATCTCATACAAATGCCGCCAAAACATAATCGATTTAGGGTATGATGACCCACTATTGTCGGAATGTGTTGACCCACATTTGAATCGGTTTGTAAAGAGTAAAAAAAACTACCACCGGGCAGATGGGTGAATGTAAAAATTGAAACAGTTGTGAAATCATCAAAGTGAATCGTAATTCGCTATCTTAAACAAAGGAAACGGTTTCTGTGCTGACACAATCTTCCTACAGTTTCCGTTTAATGTGATTATTAGTTTTAAACGCCGTCAAAACAGGTGACGTGAATTGAGCGATAATTACTATCAAAACTAAAAACAACTGTACTTCTGTAAGTTCATCATCTTTATACAATGTGTTCTCTATATCACGTATACCAAGTTCTTATCATTCAAACTACACAACCGAAAAGCACTTACAGAGTGCGGCCAATACCACTTACTGTGTGTGTCTAAAATAAGGTCAAATCAGGTTAATGTGAAGTGATGGTGCTGCCATAGTAACCCCAATTCAAGCACCGTTCAGACATTTTGACTTGACTTGTAGATCTTTCACGGTTAATAAATAAGCTCAATTGTAAATGCATTACCATTCAAAGATAATATAAATAATTTATTATATATCGACCTTGGTGTTCATTACCTTGATCTAATTTGACTACAGACAAGATGTACGAAAGTGCGTTCCAAGAGAGTACTTGAACATGGTATAAACTGGCATGAAATATAATTGATGTGTTCTAAATTATATGTGTCTATAAGGAAAGCATGAACACGGACAATGAATGGTTCGGAAGATCAATTTTTACTGAAGAAAATACATTGAACATACATAAGATATAACCTATATATATATATATATATATATATATATATATATATATATATATATATATATATATATATATATATATATATATATATCCACCGTTATAGTTTATATGAAATATCAATTTTTGGAAGGACAGAGCTATCTTCATAATTAAATTATTTCATAAATGATAAAGGTGCCGTTATTGTGTTGATATTTCGGCCTTGTTTGTGTGTGTGTAAAAAATTTATATATATATATATATATATATATATATATATATATATATATATATATATATATATATATATTCTAAATCCTCTATAACGATAGGAAGTGGGATACCGTGAAACTAAACACCAAGCTGATATTGTTTGGATAACGTCTGTAAATATGGCGCTTACAACAAATCCTTCAGATTTGTAAATGTAACTAAAGCTGTAGCCTGGCGTCTTACATGTTCGCTAATATGAAACAGACTTCATAAACTCAAAATTTTAGAACTGATTCATTTTATTAAAGCTTCGTTGTCGAAAAAAACAAATTAAGTACATAAAATAGCAAGAGAAGTAGTAATTCGAGAACACGTGAGAGTGTAGACGACACATTTGTACTGCATAAAGTGATGCAAAGAGAAAGTTTATTGGCAAAGAAGAATTTTATTCTGAAGAACGGAACATACATAGTGCTTCCGTAATGTAATACCACAGACGTATGATACATTAACGTGTCAGATTTCACCAAAATGTTCAAAATTCAGAAATTTAGAAAATGAAACAGAAATACATTGTGGTATTTCACCACATGAACCGTACGATCTTTGTTTTGTATTAACCCTTTCAACCCTACAGGCCACAATAGACTGGTAATAAACAATAGAAAAGAGCATACCATTCAGATACTCAAGGGTGAAAGGGTTAAGGCTACGACATGTGAAACCCCACAGACATTACCGGTCACTACTAAAGACTTGAAAATTAGTAATCTGAGACAAAGAAAGACATTTCACTATGTATTACTTTACATAATTAATTGTAATAATTAAGTGTAACTCGTCACTGATTCAACATTGAATGAATTTCAAACCACGTGGATCTGAGCATGTATTTGGTGTATGTCCATGACACTTGTGCCCTCATTCATGCAGGTTGTGATGTGGTATTTCTACACGACAACCAAACCGAACAAGGTCACACGTGCAGGAAGTTCAACAGTATTCTTGTACTGTCTTAGTCGCAAAACTTAAACCCCTTCACCAGTGTAAAACATCAATATGGAGATGAATAGGTCAAAATGATTTCGCGCCAAATGTTTGACCTAGTTTTGACTCCATAGCAAAACGATAGAAAAGACAATTCGATTCCCTGCTATATAAATACCACAAAATAGTTGAATAATATGCCGATTGTGCAATTGATCCATTAGAAGAGAAAGTGGCATCAATATTCTTTAAAATAAGACGAAAATGTTCTATCAACAGATGTCCCAATATCCAAAAAAGAACAAAACCATTTGTTGTATTATCAACATGGCTCTGCTTCCACTACCTTCGTCAAAATCAGGATGAAATTCCACTTGGAACAAGATATCTGCTTACCCACACTAGAAAGAAACTATGTACAGTCCAAAATCAAGCCAAACAACCTGTAATTTGTAAATCCAAACTTAGCTAATGGCTGAAAGCAACTAAGATCATCACATGAGCAATATGGCATTTCGACTGAAACCACAGCTGGATGTGTCGCAGTGTAACACAAGATGTAGGTTCCCTTCAGATGTACTTAGCAAATAGAAAATATTTCTCAGTGATTGGCCAAGTGAAGTTGCTGTTTTGAAAATTCTCACACAAAATGTCGTATATTTGTATGACTAATAGCTTATACTTCTCTCATTACCGCCGACATTAGAAGTCCTCAAGAAATCTTAAGCACGTGTCCGGTCGCCATATTTCTGTTTGAAGTTTTATTGTTTCCATTTAGAATATATAATGAACTAGGTCATTTTGTTTTCTGAAGTTTAAACGTACTACAGATTTTAAAGGAATAATGAGGAGGATGGATTAATTTAACATTTGATTACATAGCAATCCATAAAAAATATTATAAACATAATACCAAAGTTATAGTACTCAAGAGAATGGTTTCTGTCAATTAGGACTTCATCAAAATATGTTGTAGACCTACTGTCATCAATATCTAAATGTTAAATCAAATGATAGCATTTTACTGATATCAACTTTTTCTCCTCACCATTAGTAAATATTTCCTATGTTTTCAAATAAGTGTGACTTTCTGATTTTGGATTTGACCTTAAATATTACAGGGGAAAGATTCTCGACAGCAGCAATATGTTTAGAAATAAATATCTTGTAGACATGTACACAGACATGTGTATATTGCAGGTTAACTGGGCCCCCAAGTGGGGTAATTTCTTTTGAATAAGAATGATTAAGTGTGTAATGTATTTAGAACTGAAAATGGAACTGTGATGGATATTCATTGGTCAGGTAGTAGGGACCTTCTAATGTAAAACAAAGGGGATATATTTACCTACAGAGAGTTGATTTATCATAATTGTCAAGTATACATATTATCATTGTGTTGATGGTTCCCGAGTGTCATCTACAGGTAAACACATCTGTCTAATGTTTTCTGTTTCAGAATCTGTATAGTCAAGTCTCAGTTATTTGTGGCAATCTTATCCCTGTATCTAGGCATCTTTATAATGTCCCTTGCTTCATTTGCCATCTCGTTTAACGCCACAATTTTTTAAACTAAACTTTTTTCCAATTTCCTCTAGAATTTCATTTAAGGTTTTCCCTCAACCTATTGGCAAACCCCTGTTATATAAAGCCAAATTTTGGCTAAACAAATGGGGGTAGTATAACGAGGTTTTGCTGTATATATTTGATTGGTGGACTTCATTACCTGTCTATTTTGTCTTTTTATGCTGTTTTACAGCTTCTCTCTAAATATACCTGACTTACCTGTACGTCAGGTGTTTCTTATCCCACTTTGTCGGTGCTATTACGTATCTTTTCCTTCTATCCTTGGTTTTGGGATCTTTCACTCCACACCTGCTCTTGTTCATAAGTTCCAGTGTTCTTTGGTCTAGCCTTCCTGTGACAGGTATATTTCCCATGCGCTGAAGCTCTTTTATAGGTTCCGTTAAATCTGCCGATGACATCAAATTTTGTGAATCTTTCTCTATTTCCCCTGCCGATATGTATCCAAACCGCGCAAGAAACGTCTGAAAACAAATATTAAAATATTTTTGGAACTTTGTTACAAAAGAAATTATACAAACAATATACAGGCACCAATTCAGTCATTTACTAGTATATAATATTAAATGCGAGCTCAACTGATGGAATCTTATCAAATGACAGAAACGATTGCACTCTCTCTCTCTCTCTCTCTCTCTCTCTCTCTCTCTCTCTCTCTCTCTCTCTCTCTCTCTTTCTCTCTCTTGTAAAACAATGGCTTTGGTATTGATGGTAATAATCATTTAAAACAAAACATTGGCCACTAGGTAACTATGTACTTTGAGGAAGTACAAGATGCCCCGAGAAGTAAGCAATGAATGATAATTGTGTAAGTCCCATAACTCTGGTAGATACTGCCAAATCTTGTACGTCCCTACCCCCCTCTCCAATCTATATATATATATATATATATATATATATATATATATATATATATATATATATATATATATTATATTATATATATATATATATATATATATATATATACACACACATCAGCGTCGGAAGCAAATTGAAAGTGGGGGGCTAAACCAACTTAAAACACATACACACGCCAGAAACGTCTATGTCCTATGTCTATATTTGCAAAAAAAAGCCCACCCCCGGTTCCGACGCCTATGTATATATATATATATATATGCCTCCGCTCTTCGATATCGAGGTATCATAACCAATCAATCATAACCTGATAATCTTAATATATCTTAAACATTCGTATGAGGTTGATCTTGTTGAGTACACATGTCATGACTTAAAAGTCCTATAGCTATGAGTCATGCAAACTCTTGAACTCTGATTATAGTCCATATATTACTGGCAGCTCTTACCATTTCTCAGCTTTATAGTTTGGGTTTTTTTTTCTTTCGGACGTCCCACTCAAGAATAGTTCACTCATATGGAGAAGTCACCAAATGCCGGTGAAGGGCTTCAAAATTTGGCCTATGTTCGGCACTTACGGCCATTGAGCAGTGAGGGTTCTTTAACGTGCCGACACCTACTGTGACACAGGACCTCGGGTTTAACTGTCTCATCCGAAATACAGGAAACCAACCTGCTGGACTCGAACTCATGACCTAACGATCAAGAGTCGAGCGCGCTACCGACTGAGCCAGGCCGACCCTTTCTCAGCTATATGGTGGCGCTCAATTGAAAAATGGTTGATTGTGGCGTAAACAAACGTATAAATGATTTAACAGAGAATACTAAAAATAGTTTACAATGTGTCCGGTAAAAGAACGCCATCCTTCCACAAGTAACATTTCACATTATTACGCCTATTTATCTACAGTTCTCGTCGACTTGAGATGTTTACGCGGGAACGAGAGGCAATTACCTGCAGTGAGCTAAATTTACCTTGGAATACAGGTGAGATATTTCTAAAAGAATTCTGTACGATTATTCTATTTCCTGATTTTTTATGAAGTGGGAAAAATTGATGTTCACTTAATGACACCTTTCTTTTTATTGAAAGTGTTGATACAAGACAGGCAAAGCCTCTTGACCTCAGCATCTGTAAGACCTCTTAGCAGGAAAGTACTTCTTCCGAATATTACATTTGGCTCTCCGCCAAAATCTTCAATTCACTTGGCACGAACGTAATTATCATTGAATCCCAATTAGGAGACTCTCTCTCTCTCTCTCTCTAAACTTTCAACTTGAATAAAGACTTCAAGAATATTTTCACTTCGATGTTCCTTAATTTCAATTCAAAAAAATATTATAATGACCGATCCATTATTCGGAATTAAAAACACCGTTGGATGTTAAAATAATTTATGCACTTGACAGCCCGGTAATATATGTTGTACAAAGATACAACCGAGAGTAGAACTAGTTTGACAATTTACAGGACCCAGTGTAATCCTTGAATGTGTTGGATTACACATTACATAAAAAAAATCAGTTTTCAAAATTTTTCGTGGAATTCATTTGTTAAGCGTTACTGTAGACTACCATACGAATTTCATACACACACACACACACACACACACACACATATATATATATATATATATATATATATATATATATATATATAGGTCTAGAGTAAGTTCTTTATACCAAATGTTGAGTTCAAGATGACGTAATTTTATGTCGTTTCCACATATGAATCATAAAACAATGGGAGAGATCCTTTCCATTTTTACATACACACATACAGAAATTGTAGATATCATGACACAACCTGCTGCTTCCACTGTTTCCTTGTAACAGAAATACTCGAATGCACACTGTAGCATGAGTCATTTCATTTTGTAAAATGATGTTTATAATGCATATAATTTGGCTAAACATATATAAAAAACGTTGATACTAAATATAGAAAAAGTCGCTGCAAAGAGATTGATCAAGTAATATTCATTTTAGAAAGCTTAAGTTTTAAAAGCAGTCACAAATAGAAGAGTGTGGATTTCTCAAATAAATGCTATAATTTATCAAAACACCCCTACCCCCATTGCATGAAAAATGTTTCTTAACATTCCAGGAAAATTCAAATTATGAAAAATAAGAAATATTAAAATCTAACGTCAAATTTACGGTCAATTTTATTTTTTTTTATTTTCATTTCAATATTTATTGCAAATTCAGATATATAAAATGTGCACAGCATGTCTACTTATCAAAAGACCATTTTCGAGCTGTTCCATTCCGTTCAGTTATGTCGAAATAAGATGTACTGGGATCACGTGACTTTAAAAGAAAGTCGGGTAAGGTTATTTCCGATTACGTAATATTTCCTTTGGCGACGTTCAGTAATATCGGCTTATTCCAGTTCATCTGCGAAGAATAGAATGTTCTTTCTTGTAAAGATGACAAGTGTCACCACTTTCATGTATGCTGCTTTACGAATCTGGTCGAATATAGGATAAACCGCCTAACCGGAAATGACGATGTCCTACTTGTTTCTTTGTACGTACATACCATTATGACGAACCAAGGCGGATCGGAACAACTCGGAAAAAATGTTTATTGACAAACCAATCTCTTACACAGAGTTGTCGGTCCTTGACGCCTCAACAATCTATGTCAACGTCTCTACTTTTGCCAGATTCTGGTAAAATATATAAATTTGCGATAGATTTTGCTCTTTACAAGATATCGGTCTTTTTGCATAATATATTTTTTACGGTTGACATAGAAAAAAATATTATTTGAGGTAAAAATACTTTTTAAAAAATGGATATAAATATAGGGACTATATTTTTGCGAAGAGTTTCCTTACTCTGAGTAATTTGGTTTCATATACATTCTGTGGGTTACATGACAGATATTGTTGAGGAGTGCAAGGACCGTCAACTCTGTGTAAAAGATTGTTGACGCACCACAACACCGGAAATCCTTTATCAACATCACCTGTTCTGGTCGTAGTGAACGGGATATAACGACTGAATTATTCGGGCTATTATAAGTATTCACAAACTTACTATTAATAACTTACAAGGTATTTGTAAATGTGCGAACATGGTACAGTGGTTAAAACTTAAAACAGTCCTCATAATGTGTTGTGTCAGTTAACTAAACTGAAGTCGCACGTTGTTTTTGATAAAACGGACCCAGAATATTCAGTTATGTAGATGCTACAAAACACAAAACATAGGTAACTATAATCTACATGTATATACATATAATCTACAATGTACATATTAAAGTTTACCCGTGGCGTGCTGTTTACAAGCAAGCGGCGGGTGGCAATGTCATTGTGTCGTTTTAGCGGAACACAAGAGAAGTTCTTAACCAGATGTCACAAGAAATATGATCGTTACAAGATGCGTGAAATGAAGAACTCTCAATAAGGAACTCAGAAGAACTCTAGATTTTTTTTTGGGGGGGTGGGGTGGGGGTAGTGGGTGTTATTAAATTGTATTTACTTAGAATCAGTGAATTCAATACACACAACCCACAAACTTTATATATGCTTCACAGTATTGTCATAACATGATAAACATAATTATGTTAAAACCTATAAGATGTTGCAAAGGTTTCATAACTTTGCGAACACAATATTGTCCACAAAATGTAGAATTGACCATTGGTCATTACAACATGACACCGTGTCATAATGTGTACATGTTAGACTATAAAACTGTAACAAAGCCAAAAATTCCGCAGAACTTCACGTGTTATGTTGTGTAATATATTCGAATTCATAATTAAAAGAGGTATGTCCTGCAGCGTCATGGTTCAAACTGATAATGCACAATAGCACATCTGAACGCTGACATCACTGGCGCTGACTTTATTTTACATTTGGAGGTAGATATAAATCTTAACGGGGCATTAGCTGTGTTTACCAAACATTATTTTGTTTTTTTCTACTTTTACTACTTGTACTTAACTTTGATGTACAATAACAAATAAGAGCTATACACAGGCATAAAAATCATTTCTATATAGTTTGTGAAAATAAGATCCAGTGGTCCAGTGTGGTATTCATATACAAATAGTAATGCTAAGTGAAAGTGAAGTGAAAAAGTACCAAACCTGGGTTTCTCAGCAGTTTTCACAAAATGTATAGGAATTTAAGATTTGTTATGCCTGTGTATATCTCTTTTTGATATTGTATATCAATCAAAGTAGTAAAAAGGGAGAAAAAAAGTTTTTGAAAAAAACACAGCTAATGCCCCTTTACTCAGATCTCTATACGATTCTTATTATTTGAATTATTTAAAACACTCCTTCTTATCTATGTAATCCTTTTTATCTATGTAATATTTGGCATTCTTTTTGCTTATCCACCTAATACATAATAATTAACATCATAACTTAATAACAATTAACATTACTGCTATTCCGACCTCCTCCCATTTTGTGAAATTTTTGTGAAAGTTGATTTCGTTCAGAACAATATGTTGTCAAAGCAAAACATCAATACAAGAAATTGTAACCACCGTTACAAAATGATCTCCTAAAGAGCCTCGGCTACGTGGATACATAGAGTTGAAACCAGTAATTCACAGCTGTGTGGTGCAGACTGTGCAGTAGTTGGCAAGTAATAGACATCAAATATTTTCTCAGATGTATTTCTGTCAGGGCTTTATCTACAAGCTGGAGGCTTGGTTCCGTAAGACTTTTCACACACAATATATCAATCTCATTTTATCTTAATTCAACAGGAAACTCCTAACGTATTTTATTATTCTCAGTTTCACAGTTGCCGTCCTTGAAAGCTGTTTAAATTTCTGGTCGTTGAAAAAGTCATTTGATTAGCGTATACATGTTCTACAGAAATGTGTAGAAACTGTATAAAAATATTGAAGTGTTCATATCTCTCTCTCTCTCTCTCTCTCTCTCTCTCTCTCTCTCTCTCTCTCTCTCTCTCTCAACAAATCCGACAATCGAAATGAGTGATGAATAATGGATAATTTGTTTATTTTACGAAATACGAAAATGGAACGGATATAATTCATCATATTGGATACTACTAGAGAATCATTAACCATAAGAAGTCATAACAGTGTACATCCAATCGTTTCCAATAACTCGAAATTGACATGAAATTGATAACAATATCTAAATTCTTACGTAATAGCAAAACCAATATCCTTCACAAATATCAGATATTCCCCCGAGATATCAACTTGACTGTATAATAAATATACTGAAGCTATTAAAGATTTGTCATACGTACTGATAAAAACCCATTTGTCTTATTCTTCGCTTGATTTACATTGAAAAATAAAACAGAAATGGATTGATATTTCCACAGGGGAACGACAGAACCATTTATTCTGCACTAGTAACACACACACGCACAAGCACACACACGGCACGTATTTGATCGTGTCCCGGTAGGTCTTCGAAGTCCCCACCTACGGCATTAACCGCCTGACTCTCATGCACGACGCCCATCTACGCATTTTATGTTTGTAATATGAGAGAGAGGTGAAAATCGAATGAAGTACGAATGTACATGTGTGTGCTTGAAACCACGCTATGAAAACATGCAATAAAGATATATTAAACTTAGGAGCAGGCCTATTCTGCCTATATCACTAGGTCATTTATCCGACAGTATTTGCAGTATTTATTTGACTTAGAATATATTTTAAACCTCTCTACAAAAAAATCTTGTACTTTTCTTTTTATGCTACAGATTAATCTACATGTATGTACATGTGACATTCTTCAGTTAAATATTACAACTTACATTTACATAATAAGTGTAGTTGTAAATAACGTCCACGTGGAAATTATAATTATATGTTCGGTGTTTCTTGGGAAGGAACAAACTAAAACTGATAAATGAACAGTCACGATAAGACCAGTATATTACAAATGATAAGTAATCTACAATTTACATACATATATACAATACTCAAATATGATACCATGGATATTTAAGTGGTGTTTATTCGGAGAACAATCACATTAACTCTAGAAAATACGTCACGTGATTTATTTGTTATGATTCACTGTAAACAAAAGACGTCCCTAATAGGATTGCCCCAGTACTTGATTTTCACATGTGTTTAGATATATCAGACCTAACATCTTAAAACGTTGATTCATCCTCAAGTTTTTCCGCTGATAGCTGTATCAAGTAGGTATACGTTAGGTTGTAGGAATACCGGTCTATCGTATGTCAGTTAAATAGCCTACCCCCACTAAACAAACACACACACACACACACCTGTCTTGTCCGTACTCATATAAGCGACTGACGTACTTAATACTTGCATGTATAATGTATTAATGATGAGTGATGTGAGTGTACCAGATCTAAACCTGTGTGGACCTACTTGAGAGGCAGTGTGTGTGTGTGTGTGTGTCTCTGTCTCTCTCTCTCTCTCTCTCTCTCTCTCTCTCTCTGTGATGTACAATAACATTGTTTGGTAATTTTTCAAGGTGTACAATGATTCGGTTGACTGTACCCAGTAGAAACATTAATATTTTCTGAGAGTGTATACCTGTTTTGTACATATTAAATAACTAACACGAGTTAACGTAATTGATTACTAGCGGTAATGCGCTATGTAACTAACAGTAAAGATGTACTATACCTCCTGCCAAAATATACACACAAACAACTGTCAAACTTACATGTACATGACATGCACAAAACTTGATCTTTTGCCAACAGGGGGGAATGTGTGTATAAGAATAAACCTTTGAATATATTTTCTTGGGAAAGAAACGTCACTTTCAACAGAGAAACATACATGTAGCAGACTGTGCGTGGTTATTATAACTAAATATGTATAGAGTATTTAGGTGTATATCACACATGCATACTTACCACTAGTTTTAAGTCCTGTTCATGTCTTGCCTCACAATGAAAACTTTCCAAGAAAGCCAAAAGTAGAAAGGTTATCACAAATGTTTTGACATAAAAGGTTGGCTTTGACCCGAATATATTATTTGTAAAACAATCACACCTCCTATTCAAATATTTTTCCTGAGTCCTGTCGCTCTCAATTTCTCCCTCTCCACATTCAACCGGTTCAAAATTTCTGATTTTGAAATTTAAATCTGAATTCTGTTGAATTTGATACTCAGACTGTTGATCCATCTTGGTTATCCTCTGAATGTTTTATGTATCACCAAAAATCTGATTTCTTGAAACTCCCACCTCTTATAAATTAATCCTACTTGTTAAATATGCAAATATAAAAAGGCAGAGTAGTTTATCCTTGGATCTTCTTAATCTCCCTAAACCGTAGGCTACAACTGGTCAGCTGTGAAAACAAAAGATTTGTTCATCTTAAATGAGGCTCTCATTGTACAAACTCCGGAACATAATGTGTGCAGGTGTAGATTGTTGATCAACGTGCTCACTTAGGTATGTAATATACACAAAACCTAACTTATCTACGGTCTGTGAAGTAAGTAATTAAATATTAAGTGATATTAGAGAGGAGCAAAAAAGGAGTCGAATATAAATATTAATCCCTAAAACAGTAATATCCCGGTAATATCTACTTTCGTATTGTGAAATAGATTCTCTCAAACTAACTCACTCCCACGGTGATCCACTTCTTCGGTTCTGCCAACTTCTGTGTCAGTTAACATGCGTGTAGATGATTCCAAATTGTTTGAATGAAGTGATTCTGTTTAACCAATCTCGTCCAAGTGACTTTAAGATATCTGAGTAATAGCCCAAGTCCTTCTTTCTTACACACCTTCCTTATTACTTGTGTTTATATATATATATATATATATAGTATTTTAAGTACAGACTTGGCAGTGAAGTAGTGTAACAGTTCTTTAGTAGATGTGATGTTAAAACAACAATCGTACACTGCACTCTAATGCTCTATATCTAGCGTTTTATCTCTAGTACATTGATCCACACTGCTAAGTCTCAATGCATGTATAAGTCTCGATGAAATTTTACAATAAAGTACACGGTCCACTGTCTATTAAACGACAATCACTTGTATTGTTAACTATCCTATCAGTTCTCTCATATATGAGCAGAAAACTGTTATTTCCTGGAAAGTAAACAAGAATTTACTACTAGACCGTGTATGTTCCGGGAGAATATTACATGTAGACTAGGCTATCCAGTCGGATTTCACACATCAACCGCACGTTTAACAATAGTTATACATCTATAGATATTACTACTAGCTTCAATATACTGAGAGTTTTAAATTAATGAATGGCCTACATTGTAGAACATACATAAACATTCTTAATTCCCATTTTCGCCATCCTTCCAAAAGCTTGATGTAACAGACAATTTGCCAGCTGTTTCAAGAGTTCCAAAGACGTCGATGACTCACTGCTGAGCCTGGATAATGCATTAGATTGCCTTTCCAAACGACCCACAGAGCACATGGTTTTGATTAGCAATATGTTGTTCTTTTCCTCTTTTGGGTGATGCTACAATATCTGTATGCAAGACTGGTTGATTTTATTTCAATAAATAATCGATGATTTATTTCGTCTCTTTCAATGCCTTACATGGAAATATTACAAATAAGTTACTCTGCGTAAAATAAATCGATTTCAATGACGGTTGATCAATGACACTAATAAAGTAGATCTACGTAGATATGACCAGTCAGTCGTGACCGACATGCCAATCACCTGGGTATATACACGTATTTAGTATACAGTGTTATCTCGGATATGCATGGCTTATATATATATAGTGACCCCTGATATAGTCAAGACTTAATACAGTCGTGATAGCTATCGCTGGTAAGTTGATTATACCAGAAACTGATTATACACACACCGGGGTAATTCGATTCAAGGCATGGATGTTGTCACTAGGATCGGTGTATGGACAGAATTATCACCAGAGATGAAAACATTATCAACTAATACCACTGAAATACCATGTTTTAAAGTATTTGGAATCATTTTAGAGATTCTCCAAAATATTTAAACATGATATAGAAATATCTTTATATGAATGTAATTACGACAAGAACTCATTCTTTGCATGACAAAAATACATTTTGAACAAAGTCCGAGACGTATGTTTTTATTTTTTCAGTTTGTAGTCAACAAATAGAATGTCCCACATGGCTTTATTTTATCAGATATATCACACACGTACGGTCGTCTGTCCTAAACGTTTAAATTCTCTTTATTTAGATTTTCTGTCTTATTTTGATCTCTAAACTATGATATAATTTACTGTAATATTCCGTTTCCCAGTTTTCCGGTGCAGTTGCAGTTTATCATTACATGTATTACATTTATTATATCACTGATTTAGTGGTTTCTACATAATCAAACTTGTCTATGTAAAAACCACTAGAAATAGAATGTTTCGTTGTCCCGATTATATATACATGTATATATAACACCTAATTCGGAATTTAGTCAGGAAATTGAGGAACGACCAATGAACCGAGATCATTGATGCATTTTATGACAACTTCTGCATCAGTATTCACGACACAGTTGGGGAGGGGGATTTTTTTTAAGTTGTATACACAATTTACAGATCCTACAGGATTTTCAGATTTTGTATAGTGGGTACTGGATCTATAAACAACGTTTTCACTTTTTGCTTTACTGAAATTTTACCAAAAAGTGCATTATCAATGTTTTCACTTTTGGTAAAACCCCTGGCAAATCAAAACGTGAAAACATGATAGTATCGAAGACAGAAAACATGTTTTACTCGCACGGGAACTATACTACACAAGTCGCATAAATGTACTTGGCGATAATGTATACACAGAAATTTATCAACACGTCAACACCCCAAAAAAATCTTATATAGTTGATAAAGAAATACCCATGAAAAACAGCACAAAGTTCAGCGCTCAAGCCAAGGTCTGTGTTCGCAGATGTATACTCAAGTTTACGCATGCTGTAAGATGTAAATTGATAAAGGCTATTATAGGAATTTCACGTAATCCCCTTTTTAGTAATTCATGAATTATAGGTCATTTGGATCGATTGCTTTGTCGATATACTATATTAAATGTAAAATAATTTGTTATATCGCACAGATCATTATAAACAGAAAATCTACTTACTTACAGGTCCTGTGAACCACACCCAAACAATTTAGGAGCTAGGCATAGCCCGCGGGGAGGCTTCAGTGCGAAGTCCACAAACTAGATCTAGAGTTTGTTCACGTGTCAGAGGATAGACTTTGTTCAAACATATTTTTTTCGGTTATTACAATATTTTGATACTTTTAATTCAATTTATTTTAATTTTGAATAGTGTTTGGCACTACACAAATACTCGGTGATTTCTGAGCAAGACAAAATACGATCCCAGCATGCCCACTCCTTCTTTTAACCCACCCTAAACTGAATGATCAAATGTTTCCCGTAAAATTACGTGGCAGTAAAGCACAAAGAAAATGATATAGTTGAACGTTTTGTGGTACTTATGGATATTAGATCTACGTTTAACATACAAACATCATGAAATAGGTCGTTAATGCTATAGACACCTATTTTCATTGCAAATTAAACATTATACAATACTCGGTGTGACAGAGAGACACGCGTGACTGTATCGCGCGAATCTTTTATTATCACGCGAATCTTTTATTATTCATAAGTCTGAAAATAAATCAGTGGAAAATAATAAATAAGTCCAGTTTCTGAAATTGTGGTTGTCTAACTTGAACTTTAGCCTTTTTTTTCACTGATGATTTTAGTGACAAGATTTAATTTTAAAGTGATATAAATAAAAGGTATTTTAATATATATATATATATATATATATATATATATATATATATATATATATATATATATATATATATATATATATATATATATATATATAAACCCTCTAGTAATGGCGTAAGAAAATGAATTATTTCGGTGCATTTTTAATTCCGGTTTTACTATCTCCCGTGTTCCTAGAGGTGTGGTAAGGCTGATTACATTTGAAACCCCTGGAACTACATGTATATCTAAAATCATAACCATACATAATTGTTTATTAATACTTTACGGGCAAGAAAACAAAGGAAATATACACGTAAAACCTGGAAAATATGTACTTTTTGCTGCTATTATTAACATGTCAAAGACGACGGAAAAGAAGTAATTAATAACCGCATTACTAAATCATTCTATAAATCTAAATTTATCTGTAATTTACCTGTAAGGTCTTGACAAAGATACACCTGGATTACAGATATATCTAGTTTCTCTTGAATCGGGTATAATATATCACACTGAAATGTGATTTCACGCGAGACGAAAATGATCATGATGCGTTTAACTATATCGGCCAGTTAAAGTGGGAGTATAAATCTATAGAAGTGAAAGAAAAGTCTACATATTTTTGGTCAACAGTCCAAATAAACATTTAAAATATTTACAGTCAGTTCCGATGTAGGTCATAGGCTATCAAAACAACTGCGTTGAAGATTGAAGATCATTTTATGCAATAATATAACGACGGGCATGCAAAGATTCCGTCACCTTTTTATCACATAGAGTGGAAATTCATATAACATTCGTCACCAAACCTGTTAAAAATCGATTAAAGTAATTCAAGGTGTGCTTCCATTCTATGCTTAAATCACGGAAAGGTTATAGGAGGTCAGATCGATATAATATCCCACAGGAAATATTGGCTAATTGCTTGGCTGAATACAGCTGCCACGCGGTCGAGACGATATGCTAAATAATATTGATGTGAAATCGTAAACTCCTATTTTATCCCGTCATCACACAATTTAATGTCAACATATGGTACACAATAAATTTCTATTTCTATAACCCATTCATTCTTCTCTAAAATGTTTCGAACGCTGATTTAAAAAGCGGAATAGGTATCTAAACTACACTGACATGCACATACAATGCATATCTTACTCCCGGAGCCATGTATTTTAAAGAGGAAGCGCCAATAGTGACTTAACCATGAATTTAGTCAATATACAAATTGATCGTTTGCTTGTTTTTAATATATTTATTTATTTATTCATTCATTTAACTTATTTATTTATTTATCTATCTTATCGATTTAAGTATACATATATGTATATATAAATTTATCTAAAATTTCCGCTAAATGTTGGAGAAAACAGAAAGGATAAAATATTTACCCTGGTAAATTCTGTAGTGTTAACGTGACACTATGAAAGATCGCGGAATACTTCTAAAGCATCAGTAGAAAGATAAATATATACATGAATTTTCAAAGTCGGGAAGGGGTGTCATTACGGACGCGTATTGATGCCATGGGTATAAAAAAATGTCTGAAAATTTCGAGTTTACTTATTTGTTCAAGATAATCTAAAATTCCAGACAATTATTTGGAAATTTCGAGTTAATATTTGCTAATTTCGAGTTACATTTTGAGCTATTATCTCGACATTTCTCGTTATAATTTCGAAATCATTATCCCGAAATTTCAAGTTATTATCCCCAAAACTTCGAAATATTCTTCTCGAAATTTCGAGCTATTATCTCGAAATTTCCAGTTATTATCCCGAAATTTCGAAATAATTATCCAGAAATTTCGAGTTATTATCCCAGGACTTCGAGATAATTATCTCGAAATTTCGAGTTATTATCCCGTGATTTCGAAATAATTATCCCGGAATTTCGAGTTATAATCCAAATTTTCTCGAAATTTCCGGTTATTATCTCGAAATTTCAAAATAATTATCCCGGAATTTCGAGTTATTATTATCTCGAAATTTCGAGTTATTATCCAGAAATTTCGAAATAATTATCCCGAAGTTTCGAGTTATTATCTCGAACCGTTTAGTTATTATCCTGAAATTTCAAGTTATTATCCCAAAACTTCGAGATATCCATCGATTTGAGTTCTTATCTGGAAATTGGAGTTATTATCCTAGAATGTCGGGATATTAGCCCGAATTTCGAGATGATTATCTGTAGATAGTGATGGCTGTGTTCCTTTTTGTGCAATATTTTCATAATTTGATAATAAAAAGAAAAACATAAAATTTGATTGTTTTAATGACCATATTTATCCTGGTCATTTGTCAAAGATGGTTGTTATCGTAAAATTGTGTTTCCATTATAACCTGACTGGGCGGAGTCTTGTGAACCCTTTTTTGACCTGGACAAGTTAAAATTTTTGGTAATAAAGCATGACATTAAAATATGTTACCATACATTAGAGAATATCCAGTGAGGAATAAAACGATTTTTCCCATGCAGCTTGTCATAACCATTGCCCAGTATTCCGAAGCATTGATAGCCCGAAAGTCCGATAGTCCGAAGGTCCGATAGTCGGATAGTTCGAAAGTTTGCATTCTAACATACCAAAGATCCCATAATACGAAGGGCAAAATATTCCGACGTGCCAATAGTTGAGGGTCTGACAGATCTACGGTTTAAGGATCTAATAGCCCGAAGGCCTGATAGTCCGAAGGCCCGATAGTCCGAAGGTTAAGATTAATATCGAATATTCCCGAAAACAAAACTGTAATCTCGACTCCTTTGGGACTATCGGGCCTTCGGATTAATGGAATTTCGGACTAACGGACCATCGGACTACCGAACTATCGGACTATCAGATCTTCGGAATACTCGATGGTCACTGAATCATCCGTATGATAATCAAAAGGTTACTCCGCCCTGCATTCGAACATGTTTATTTCTTTGTGTATGATATTTTAATGATTTTGATAATAAAAACATACACATGAAATGTTTTTAAATTGAAATTATTAAATATGGCGGTTTACTTCGGCTGCTGATAACCTATCCCATAATATATATATATATATATATATATATATATATATATATATATATATATATATATATGCTTCACATTCTGCGAATATTTCCTAATTTATAATGTATAAAGTAACGATTTCTGGACAGGGAGTTGACATTTACAATGGATCATCATTCGCCATGTTAATGAAATCTAAACAGAACCGTTGTATCGATTGCGATGCTCGATGTGATATGTCTGTGTATTATCGGCGCTGGACATGTCTGCTAATCATGTCGATTTTAATCATATAAGAGATATATTTATAAATTCAGACAACATTTAACACTAGTTATGTTTATACTTGGTGACAGCGTTATTTAAAACTGTTGTATACTTGTAGAAGAAATAGGATATAGAATTACTACTGCGATGCCCGCGTATTTAGCATTCTTCTGCGACGTCTGTGGTTTTTTAGGATTAGCAAAAATGTTTATTTCGAATAGTTACACAACTATGATTTTTGTTAAGAATTGTATGGATTGTGGATACATCTGTAACGAATGAAACATTATATAAGCACGCAAAATGGGAAATCCCAAAATATTATATTCTCGACGGAAATAAATACATGTATCGAGAAATGCGAATATGCAATGTATAAAACGTGTGAGTTTGTTCTTATTTTCAAACTGCTACGTACATCGTCAGCTAATTAATTAATAGTTATATGACAATCTGACGGGCACAGGAAAATTTCATACCATAACTTGACCGGCATAGGAAATTTCTATACGAAAACTTGACGGGCATAGGAGAATTTTATACGACAACTTGACGGGCATAGGAGAACTTTATACGACAATGTGACGGGCATAGGAGTACTTTATACGGTAATTTGACGGGCATATGAAAAAAATTATATGACAATCTGACGGGCATTGGCAAATTCTATGCGACAACTTGGCGGGCATAAGGAACCTTTATAGACAATTTGACGGGCATAGGAAAACTGTATACGACAATCTGACGGGTATAATGAAACCTTATACGACAATCTGACGGGCAAAGGAAAATTCTATACGATAATTTGACGGGTATAGGAAAACTTTATACAGACGGGCATAGAAAAATTCTATACGTCAACTTGACGGACACAGGGAAATTCTATATAATTTGACGG
The DNA here is from genome assembly GCA_030159075.1 of Atrina japonica. Taxonomy (NCBI): domain Eukaryota; kingdom Metazoa; phylum Mollusca; class Bivalvia; order Pterioida; family Pinnidae; genus Atrina; species Atrina japonica. The sequence continues at coordinate 362,333 of BROG01000538.1, forward strand.
ACGTAAGACAATTCTATTCAACTTGACGGGCATAAGGAAACTTGTTACGTTAATTTAACGGACATAGGAAAACTTTATACTGCCGGACATATGAAAATTCTATACGACAACTTGACGGGCACAGGGGAATAATATAAGACAACTTGACGGGCACAGGGGAATAATATAAGACAACTTGACGGGCACAGGGGAATAATATAAGACAACTTGGCGGGCACAGGGGAATAATATAAGACAACTTGACGGGCACAGGGCAATAATATAAGACAACTTGACGGGCACAGGGGAATAATATAAGACAACTTGACGGGCACAGGGGAATAATATAAGACAACTTGACGGGCACAGGGGAATAATATAAGACAACTTGACGGGCACAGGGGAATAATATAAGACAACTTGACGGGCACAGGGGAATAATATAAGACAACTTGGCGGGCACAGGGGGATAATATAAGACAACTTGGCGGGCACAGGGGAATAATATAAGACAACTTGGCGGGCACAGGGGAATAATATAAGACAACTTGGCGGGCATAGGAAAACTTTATACGACATTGAAAGAATTGTAAAATAATTTAAACCACGTAATGTGTGCATTGTACTGTTGCCGTAACAATATTTTTATAAGTACATGTATATCGTGGGAAAACAACAACACTATATACAACGGTATTTTCACTTCAACTCACCCACCAATACACCTAAAACAGACCCCAAATCTTTCTTTTAATCATTAACCAACCAACCAATCCCGAATCCACACCCCAATAATGTCCAACAGATTCAGATTAGGGACAACAAAATAATGGACATACATATGGCGATTCTGTTTACTACCGAACCCATTGCCAATCTCAATGTTGTTAAGTTTGGTTTTGAGGTATCTCTATCGTTTATAAATCGCGCCATTTACTTTGATGTTTGTCAAATATAAACATTCGATCTGCTTTGATGAAACGCACACAGATTTTAAATCGGACGTATTTAAACACTATATGATCCTGTAGCGATCTTTTTCAGTCTTTGGCATTTTTGTTTGTTTGTTTAATCTTGTTTAACGCAATGCTCTAGCCACTCGGCCATAGAGACTGTCGTGTCGTAAAATTTGTACTTACACCCACCCAGTTATTCATGTTTTACATGACAGCGACCCTCAGTCTTGGAGCATAAAAAGAAACATGCCGATATCAGACGAACCCTTACTTGAACTTGGCGTACAATAACAAACAGGAGGTATACACAGGCATAACAGATATTATATTGCTATATATTTTGTAAAAATAAGGTCAGGTCCAATCAGACTGGTATTCTTCTACAAATCATGAGTAAGGCCGAGTTGATCAAGCAAAACCTGGGTTTCTCGAGTAATTTTCACAAAATATATGGGAATTGAAGAATTTTATGCTTGTGTATATCTCCTTATTGTGCATTAATCTAAAAAAAAAAACAGGAGAAATTAAATAAAACCCACAGTTAATGCCCTCTTAACTTTAGTGATGGTCGATGTCCTATGGCTGTTATGTTATATTTACATCACTTCCTTAACGTATTGTATTAAGCAAAACATATACATGTAGTTAAATACACGTAATTAAAAAGAAAGAAAGTGACTAAACCAAATTGTGTTCTTGTCACGTGCATTGCCATGTATGGTTATATTTACTCGACGACATTGCTTTTATTGCCTGCTAATCCTCAAATGATCACAAATGTATATGTGTGCTTAACGCGTAACATGCGCTACCAGTCATTTTGCTGTACGTTGACCCGTCACTCTTATTACCGTAACAATTAAAGAAATACACTTCCTTTTTTCAAGTTGACAATGGAAATGCCTCTTCAGAATATTATCCACTTCCTGTCCAACTTCTTTGTGAATTAGACGAATCATTACCGCATGCCTATTTTGTCTTTATTTCAGCTGGTCAACAAAGGTTCCGACATAATTAGTAAGTGAATAACCTGATGGTATAGAACTTGGAGACATTAAAGTGTATCTCTACTTCACTTTTAAACAATTAAAAACCATCGTCTTTTACAAATGTACATCCTGATCCTTACTCTTATATTAGACATCACCGCATATTTCCGGTCGAAGCGAATGGTTTCTCAGTCACTGACTGAACCCCAGGTGATGTTTAAAGTAAACAATTTAAAATCGGTGTATATTATTCTGAAGATGAACTTTTGTGACTTGTATACTAGTAAAGCGTAACTACAGATAGAAACTGTCTATGTTTAGTGACGCTTGATTGTCGAATGCTATAAAGTTAATATAAAATTTAAAAAAAAACTTCAGTAGATTGTTAATATATAAGACGGGATTTAAACACAGATTTGACTAGGTTTGATATAAAACCTGACAAACAAGAAAATAAAATAATCTGACCATAACTGGTGCCAAAGTTGTGGTGAAAATTAATGTTCAAATATTTTCGGCTAGATTCGCTAATCATATTTCATTCTTCAATTTTTTGGGGCTCGCTACGCTCACCATTGTTTTTTTTATTATTATAATCTTAAGTATAAAGACCTTTATATACATAATTGTGAACAACAAAGTTTGGTTGAAGACGTAATGCAATGACTGTCTCCATCCATTTGTGTCTCTCAAATACTAGGATTTGAAATTTGAATTTTGAATAATGTTTTACCCCACACAACAATTTTTCAGTTAGGGCCTATATGGAGGAGAGAACCCGGTTACAATATACTCGGGAAAAGACCACTGGCCTTCCGAAAATTTAACGGAGTTAACTGGCAAACTTTCTAAAAAATCAGCTTGGCTTCCAGAGGGGCTCGAACCTGCGCTGACCAGAAGTGAGAGACTTCATGGTTTAAAGCTTAATGCTGTAACTGTTCAGCCTTGGAGGCCCCTCAAATACCAGTTAAAGCTTCCAAATTATTGAAATGGGATAGTGTGTTACTCCGCAACCCCCCTTTGAAAAAAAAAATCTAGATCCGCCACTGAAGTATATGACATTTCTGGAAAAAAATAATAATAATCTGTCTCGGGTATGCTTGAAAATAAATATTCTGTCCTGTGACCATATGGAAATTAATAATCTGACTCGACAAAATTTGCCAGCCGTCGTTGGTCATCCCCTAAAATCCTAGAGATAGGCCCTATGGATAAAAGTTATCTTTGGTCACTTATCATTAAGATTTATAAATCATGTAGAATATCTATCAAATATAAAGAAATATAAACCCACAAAATAAAACTTCTGAACATAGTTTGCATCGGAGTGCTTAGTAGGTCTCCCACATCAACAAAAAAGAAAGACAAAAATACGACCATGTGTCATATAGAAAACCTTCCGCACAGAGAATCTCTCCCACTGAAAGATTTTTATACAGAAAGTCCCCACAGGAGAAATTTTCTTTCATAGCAAGTCTCCCCGGGAAGGAATACTATTATAGAAAAACAGAAAAACACTCAAATTTCACAAATTTGAGTGTTTTTCTGGTTTTTGTTTTTGGTTTTTTTTTTGTTTTTTGGTTTTTTTTTTCATACTGATACTTCCCTTTGGAGGACATTAAATATTATAGAAAACATTCCCCGTTGGTAAGATTTTCTATATAGAAAATGTTCCCCCATTTATAGAGTATGTTCCCCGGAAATATTTCTATACAGAAAACATTCCCTTTGAATCCGGGAAATATTAATAAATCCGTTCACTGATTATTTCAAAATATGATATACTATGAAAACGTATGCTAAATGCAAATCCCACATGTTTGCCGATTATAGTTTATAAGAGATATTCTCTCATCTTTCTCACTTATTTCATTCAGTCTAATAAGGTAAGTTCTCATGCATGTATTTTAAGGTTTACAATATCTGTACTACCGTAGAAAAACTGGACCCTAAAATTATGTTGGTAAATCATATTTTGTCTGAATTCATTACATACTGTGCACATTTATATTCGGTACTTCTAAGATTTTGACCTTTGCTTGGCCGCGAAATTTTTTATGAATGAGCTGAAATATATTTAAATGATCCGAGTTTTAGATTACATCACCAATGGAATGATCAGCTGATCAAAATATTTATGAAAAGAAAATTGATTTCCGTTACTGAAAGAAACATTTAATTTTAATATCATCTGCGACAGAGAATTGTGTGAATTGCACTGTTTGTCCAAATCTTAAATCCAGTACACCAAAATTCCTGATTTATGGGGAATTAGGAAGAGTTCTATTATCTATACGAATTGAAACAAGATTATTTAATTACTATAGTTTTGTGTTGCATAGTATTAATACTGGTAAACAGACCAAATTTCCATGTATAATGTATAAATTGATTAATAGAATGTCCTGTATTATAATAACATAAAATGGATTCAAAATCTTAAATCAATTTTTTTATAATAATGGTTTGAGTTATATATGGGATACACAGTTTGTAGACAACAAGACTTGGTTGCTAATTTTTTCAAAACAAATATTACATGATCAATTTCAGCAAACTTGGTCTTCAGACTATATGAATTCTGGTAAAGGTGTTGTGTACAATATTTTCACAGGTTCTATTTTGAAATGTCATAATTATATTTTATCCTTTTTACCTAATCCAAAAATTAAATCATTAGCTCGATTCAGGAAAACAAATCATAAGCTACCCATTGAATTGGGTAGATGAATTAATATACCAAGGGGAGAAAGAAAACGTAATTTATGTAACAAAGATGTTGGCCATAAGTTTCACTACATATTGCAATGTACATCTTTAAGCGAATTACTAAAATTATATATTCCAAAAAAGTTTTATACTAGACCTAATATTATTAAGTTTCAAGAGTTATTTTCAACTAACAATCTCCGCTCACTAAACAAATTACAGCAATTCATTAATGTTATAAATAAGAAGGTCAACCCTCCTGGTTAATGACTGTCAACTTTGTATAAATAAGAGGGTCAACCCTCCTGGTTAATGACTGTCAACTTTGTATAAATAAGAGGGTCAACCCTCCTGGTTAATTACTGTCAACTTTGTATAAATAAGAGGGTCAACCCTCCTGTTTAATGACTGTCAACTTTGTATAAATAAGAGGGTCAACCCTCCTGGTTAATGACTGTCAACTTTGTATAAATAAGAGGGTCAACCCTTCTGTTTAATGACTGTCAACTTTGTATAAATAAGAGGGTCAACCCTCCTGGTTAATGACTGTCAACTTTGTATAAATAAGAGGGTCAACCCTCCTGTTTAATGACTGTCAACTTTGTATAAATAAGAGGGTCAACCCTCCTGGTTAATTACTGCCAACTTTGTATAAATAAGAGGGTCAACCCTCCTGGTTAATTACTGTCAACTTTGTACAAGTATATATTTATTCAGTTATTTACAATGTTCACTCACGTGTACCATCTTGATTATGTTCAAATGTTTATAATATGTTCTTATTGTTGAAATGTTAACCTAAAGAGAAATAAAGAATCTTGAATCTTGTCTTTTTTTTTGGCATTGCATGTAAGCCTATTTAGAATCCTGGATCATAGTTTGAATATAAAGATTGATCTATAATAACCCTTCATCGGCAATAAGTGACGTGCTATATTCTTGAGTGGGACGTTAAACAACAATAAACAAACAATCAAACAATAGCTCACTTTAAAGTCAAACCTATAACGTACTGGTGGGAAAGTTTTCTATACAGGGAAGGGAATGCATTCTATATAGAAAATTTCTCAACTGAGTGAAGCTTGTCTATATGCAATTGTACCACATTACACATATCGCCCTTTCTGTTGTACACTTGTTTACATGTGTATCTAATGTCTTACGATATCGGTCATTATTATCTGTAGACAACACTGTACACATACAATTATACCACATTACACATGAGGGCCTTTCTGTTGTACACAGTACACATAAGCCCATCAGTAACACATTAGTAATATATAGGTCTACAGTAGACATGTGATACTGATCATAATTACATAAAACCATGAGACAAATACTAATGACAGTATATATATTTATATACATACTTCTAATATATGAAGTCGAAATGAAACAGCCTCGTGTTGCACAGTGATCTTTCTATTTCCATGTTATGTTCTATAGATCGATGTATAGATCACAGTTCACTCAATTATATATTTATAATTGTCCGACACCTTATTATCTTTCCACTATATGCTTTGTACTGTATATAACTGGCTATATCTAGGATATGTTATTTACTATGTACACCTGACTATATCTAAACTGTTATTTACTGTAGACACCTGACTATATACAACTGACTATATCTCAACTATATGTTATTTACTTTAGACACCTGACTATATCTAAACTGTTATTTACTGTAGACAACTGACTATATCTAAACTATATGTTAATTACTGTATACAACTGACTATATCTCAACTATATGTTATTTACTGTAGAGACCTGACTATATCTAAACTATATGTTATTTACTGTAGACACCTGACTATATCTAAACTATATGTTATTTACTGTATACACCTGACTATATCTAAACTATATGTTATTTACTGTAGAGACCTGAGTATATCTAAACTATATGTTATTTACTGTAGACACCTGACTATATCTAAACTATATGTTAATTACTGTAGACAACTGACTATATCTAAACTATATGTTATTTACTGTAGACACCTGATTATATCTAAACTATATGTTATTTACTGTAGACACCTGACTATATCTAAACTATATGTTAATTACTGTAGACAACTGACTATATCTAAACTATATGTTATTTACTGTAGACACCTGACTATATCTAAACTATATGTTATTTACTGTAGACACCTGACTATATGTCAACTATATGTTATTTACTGTAGACACCTGACTATATCTAAACTATATGTTATTTACTGTAGACACCTGACTATATCTAAACTATATGTTATTTACTGTAGAGACCTGACTATATCTAAACTATATGTTATTTACTGTAGACACCTGACTATATCTAAACTATATGTTATTTACTGTAGAGACCTGACTATATCTAAACTATATGTTATTTACTGTAGACACCTGACTATATGTCAACTATATGTTATTTACTGTAGAGACTTGACTATATCTCAACTATATGTTATTTACTGTAGACACCTGACTATATGTCAACTATATGTTATTTACTGTAGAGACTTGACTATATCTAAACTATATGTTATTTACTGTAGAGACCTGACTATATCTAAACTGTTATTTACTGTATACACCTGGCTATGTCTGAACTATATGTTATTTCCTGTATATACCTGGCTATGTCTAAACTATGTTATTTCCTGTAGACACCTGACTATATATAAACTATATGTTATTTACTGTAGACACTTGACTATATCTCAACTATATGTTATTTACTGTAGAAACTTGACTATATCTAAGCTATATGTTATTTACTGTATACACCTGGCTATGTCTGAACTATATGTTATTTCCTGTATATACCTGGCTATGTCTAAACTATGTTATTTCCTGTAGACACCTGACTATATCTAAACTATATGTTATTTACTGTAGAGACTTGACTATATCTAAACTATATGTTATTTACTGTATTCACCTGGCTATGTCTGAATTATATGTTATTTCCTGTATACACCTGGCTATGTCTGAACTATATGTAATTTCCTGTAGACACTTGATTATATTTAAACTATATGTTATATACTGTATACACCTGGCTATATATCAATTATATATTATTCGCTGCAGACACTTTACTATATCTAAACTGTGTTATTTACGGTAGACACCTTACTATATATAAACTATATGTTATTTACTGTAGGCACGTGACTATATCTCAACTATTTGTTATGTACTGTAGTCACCTGACTATATCTAATTTATGTTATTTACCGTAGACACTTGACTATATCTCAACTATATGTTCTATAATGTATACCCTGGACTAATAGTATATATCAGAATTTTATGTTATTTACTATATACACTTGATTGTATCTAAATTATGTTATTTACTGAAGACACCCGACTCTATCTCAACTATATGCTATGTACTGTAGTCACCTGATTATATCTCAACTATACGCTATTTACTGTAGTATCCCGACTATATCTCAAGTGTATGCTATGTACCGTAGACATCTGACTATATCTCAACTATACGCTATTTACTGTAGTATCCCGACTATATCTCAAGTGTATGCTATGTACCGTAGACATCTGACTATATCTCAACTATACGCTATTTACTGTAGTATCCCGACTATATCTCAAGTGTATGCTATGTACCGTAGACACCTGACTATATCTAAACTATACGCTATTTACTGTAGTATCCCGACTATATCTCAAGTGTATGCTATGTACCGTAGACACCTGACTATATCTAAACTATACGCTATTTACTGTAGTATCCCGACTATATCTCAAGTGTATGCTATGTACCGTAGACATCTGACTATATCTCAACTATATGCTATTTACTGTAGTATCCCGACTATATCTCAAGTGTATGCTATGTACCGTAGACACCTGACTATATCTAAACTATACGCTATTTACTGTAGTATCCCGACTATATCTCAAGTGTATGCTATGTACCGTAGACATCTGACTATATCTAAACTATATGTTATTTACTTTGGTCATCACACTATTTCTCAGCTACATGTTATTTACTATAGACACCTAAGGTCTTGGAATTAGTCTTAAGACCACACTCACGACATGCAACCGTTTTAAAAAAGAAATAGGACTTGTGACTTACGACCAAATGAGTTAAGATCTTTATGACTACCCAGAGGATGATCGTACACCTAAGTTATAATATGTGTCATGATTTGTCTTTGTAAATGTAGCAGGTAAAAGTATTCTTAAACTTTCAAGATCTGACTTGACTTAGGAAAGTGTTGATAAAATGGTCCTAAGTTTTGTTCTAAGATCAAATAACTTAAGACTTACGACTTAGGACTTGCGACTTCTTGGTAAAACGCCCCCCGACTATTTCTCAGATACATCTTATTTACCGTAAAAACCTGACTTATATTAAATCACACAGTTATTAGACGTAAAACATACAAACACTTCATTATTTACTATACCCACTAAGGTAAAAGTTTACAGACAGACCTTGTCTTCAATATCAAATCAAATACCAAATCAAAACAACAAATTAGCCATCTCAGTACTAAAATAAAGTTAACAATATTTACAATTTGGAAGATCCAAACTTTATTTCACATACATGTACTTGTACAGTTAGTATAGGTCTACCAAGGTACATTGACACATTTTTACTAACACAACGAGTCTAAATTGAATCAAAACAAGGATGACAGACTTGCTTCGGCAACAAAAATGTAAGAGCTACAGTAATATATGGAGTCTCATTTTACCTGTGCATTCCTATTTTTGGACAATAATCCGTATTGTTTTGGGTTTTGATAGAACCTGTAGTCATACTCATTCGTCAATATCACACGCATAGTAGTATCTTATTAGACACCCATATCAGAGAGAGAGAGAGAGAGAGAGAGAGAGAGAGAGAGAGAGAGAGAGAGACAGAGAGAGAGACAGAGAGACAGAGACAGAGAGAGAATTAATACTATAAAGTACTAGATTAGGCACACCTAATCAAATTGAACTAGGTTTAGCACGTTGAACTATTTGAGGACAGGTCATTACGTAATTACGTAAATTCACCAACCATCCAAAACACTTAGAAGACAAACGTAATGATCGTTTTCAATACTTTTGTTGTTCTGCAGGAGCGCACTAAATACAATAAGTGTAAACACAATGATAACTGTAAACAAGAAGTGGTCACACGTCTGAACGACTTCCGGTACATTGTACGCGTAGTCAGACATGAAGTCATTGACGAGCGAAGGAAAAAGTGCTCTTTCCTCTGCCCCTTTATTCACACTGTACTGTTGTTTATGGTATGAAATAATCAAGAAACTTTATTGAAGCTGTTGTTGTATGATCAGGAAAACAATGGTATCAGCGAATATATTATAAAGAAACACGAAGGTTAACTCTCCACTCGGTTTTCAATGATACAGGAATGTAACTACGGAACATAATTTTACTGTAGACAATTTCTGTCCTATTTGTCATGATACATAAAATCATGTATAAATACCACCTGAAAGCAAATCAAATAATGATGTACCTGTAGAAATGTGTCAAATGCCAACATAATACCTGACAAATGAACATAGTACCTGACAAGTCAACATGATATCTGACAAGTCGAGATAATATCTGACAAGTCAACTTGATAACTGACAAGTCGAGATAATATCTGACAAGTCAACATGATAACTGACAAGTCGAGATAATATCTGACAAGTCAACATGATAACTGACAAGTCGAGATAATATCTGACAAGTCAACATGATAACTGACAAGTCGAGATAATATCTGAAAAGTCAACATAATGTCTGACAAGTCGACATAATGAGATAATACCTGAAAAGTCAACATGATAAATGACAAGTCGAGATAATTTCTGACAAGTCAACATGATAACTGACAAGTCAAGATAATATCTGACAAGTCAACATGATAACTGACAAGTCGAGATAATATCTGACAAGTCAACATAACATCTTACAAGTCGAGATAATATCTGACAAGTCAACATGATAACTGAAAAGTCGAGATAATATCTGACAAGTCAACATAACACTTACAAGTCGAGATAATACCTGACAAGTCAACATGATAACTGACAAGTCAACATGATAACTGACAAGTCGAGATAATATCTGATAAATCAGCATGATAACTGACAAGTCGATATATCTAACAAGTAAATATATTTCATAAGCTATTTCAAGTCAACATAACATGTAGCAACTTTACTCAGCTTCCGACAAAATGATAAATATCTGACGTGACCTAGCACCTAAAATATCCTGACTTCAGAAAACATGACATATCACCTGTCATGTTGACACAACGACAATTTGAAACAACATCTAAATATAACTATCTTGTATGTTTATATATATATATATATCTGTCAAGTCAACATAACATTTGACAAGTTGCAATGCATATTCTTCTCAAAGCAAGTGACGTCTGAAGGAAAACAACGTGTCTTCAATTTTAGATTGAATTATTATATATCGATAGAATTTCTTTTGTTGGATTTAAAATACCCCTTTCTTTACCAAGTTCTTTGTTTCTTCCGCTTTTAACAAATATGTTTTTGTTTTTCCTGTTTTATTATATTTAACACTTTTCGTGTTAAAACGTTTTATTGTCTTTTTATAGATGTTTGAGATGTATGAACACAGAATGATGCTGATGATACCTCTAGATGTATATCTTATGGAGTGTATCATTTTCGTCATATAAGGAAGGATGCGAAGGATTGAAAGAAATATGTATTTTGTATTTTACACTCCCGTTACATAATTATTTTGATATAACCATCAGGCACGTAGCACAACTTTCAAATAACGATTAAACACACGTCTTAATTATGCCCTGACTGTTATTAAGACTGATCTAGCTATATCTAGATTATATCTAGATTCAACTTTCTAAAGGTTTCGAGCAAACGGACAAACGGTACTGAATATGTTCATATTCAATGACTTTTTTTCTAAGACAAAGTATTTCTAAAGTACATTTGTATTTGAAAAAAAAAAATTCAAATTACAATACATAGATATACATGTAGTTAGAAAAGTTTCCCCACGGCCCGAAGTCTCCAAGTGTACTCAATACTTAAACCCAATTTTTTTTCCACATTATTTTGTCTAAATAATCTATTGTAAAACTTCTGGGTTTAACGGGAAGGAGGGTACTCTGGGGTATCCAAAAATAAAATAATAATAAAAAAAACAAACAAACAAACAAACAAAAACAACATATAAATCAAATCATCAAATCTTTCTTAATTTTTGCATTCATTATGAGTGTATGAATTAATAGAATGAATAATCTGGCACATTTGTGGGTATATAAGAGATATTTACTTAATACATATGTAAATTTTATGCCTTTTTTATCAACTGTCCTATTTACTATTTTAAAAATACTGTCATCTATATTCAAAACTCATATTATTCTAAATAACTTATTAAAATTTGTCCTAAGGTCGTGGTACTAATTTGTTTTTATGTTTTATTAGAGTTGGTGGATAAAGAAGAGGAAGAGGAAAAGATTGAAAACTGTGACACCTAAAATACCAAATTTTATCACATATCGAAAACCACGTTTAATGTCAACGTTCCGCAAATTTTACGGTCGGTATAATAGTCTTGTTTGCGACTACTCTGTTTCACTAAGTGAAATGTTGAGTTGCCTTTTCGTTGGCGGTTGTTGAGACGTCTGTAACAATTGTGACGAGGTTACACTCCTCACTTGTTTCATTGGACTTGGCTGTGGACTCACGGCGGGTGTGACCGGTCAACAGGGGATGCTTACTCCTCCATGGCACCTGATCCCACCTCTTGGTTTCCAGAGGTCCGTGTTTGTCCATTTTTACCGGATTTGTATCTATGTACTGGACATTCTATTGATTTATACTTTGGTATCTGAAATTTTTATATTTAAATCTTTAATTCGGTCCCTGTAAAAACTTTAGTCATCAATTTCTATATTTTTTTCTGTAAATGATCGGTTCAGAATGGTTAATAGTTACTTAGATTCAATAAAACAAGTTGTATGTATATAGCGAAGAAATAACAACTTCAAGTATGCCGAAATTGTGTATTTTTTGACAGAAAATTATTTAGGAGAAGACTGCATCACCATTTGACCTTGAGTATAACCTTGAACATGACCTTAACTCCCCAAAATGTATCATATACAATAACAAAGTAATGATAATGTATGTCAAAATGTGACTGCACCCAGAGAAACGGGGAGACAAAAATGCCAGACAATGCAAAAATGTGCTCCATCGCTGACACAAAAACATGACTGATAAATTATTTTATTCACAAAAACAACTTTATTTACTTCTTGATGTGAATTTATCATTCACTTTATTGTATTGACATTCTGGATACATGACCATGCACCCTAAGTGATTAGGAAATCATATCATATAATGTTTGCGTCACACTTATTATTTTCCTTTTAAAAATGAATAAATACGTTTAGTATGGTTCTCAAAATTTGGGTACGTTCTAAAACATATATATATATATATATATATATATATATATATATATATATATATATATATATATATATATATATATATATATAATGAGCAATAATTTTAATAATTATTTACAGTTGTATGCCGTGAATGTATAAACATGTATAGGTGTTTTACCTAAAGATCATGAAAAGTTAGTTCAGCTACTTAGTATATTTGGTGACTTCGGGCCCTGAGCAGACGAATAAAACATTTCAATGATAATATTGTAGATTAAAATATCAATGTTCATCTTAACAAATAGTTGACTATCTAAGTACAAGTTATTTCCGCTGTTTTGGGAAAACGTTATCACTTACAAGTAAACCCCTTGCCTTTTAAATCTATGGATATTGTACTTTATTTCCGCGTCAAGGAATACCCTAGGAGAAAATATTGTGATATGAACCCTGACTTTAAATGTATTTTAACCTTATTTTATATGAAAAGCAAACGTTGTTTACCGCCGCACGATTTTTAATCTTTTTTTCTTTATTCTGGATAATTTGGTGACAAAGAATTAATACGGAAAAGCCAATACGTTGAACATGACCACTGTTACCCTGCAGTTACACCAACCAAGATAAACGGATTTTGTGCAAACAACCCAATCCTGTTGCTCACAGGCTTGATGTATTATAAAGAGTTCAGTGTGACATTCTATAGATGACATTCGTCTAGTATGTCATTTCAGAATGGTTATGTTGTCAATTTATAGTTCGTCATCGAACAGTATCGTCTTAATTTTCCATCAATTATGATTGTCAATGTTAGTCACTCATTTGCTAATGTATGTTTGATTTTATAAAAAATGAAAATCTTTGATATTGAAAACAATGGTTCTGGCATCAAAATCGTTGGAGTTAGAAAACTAACTCTTTATAATGAGAAAAGTCGTGGAAGTGAGAAAATTAAGTCGCCGAAACGAGAAAAAAAAATCATAAATTTTCACGGTAATCACATAAACGGAAAACCTAGTTTCCTTGATTTTGTTTTTGTTTGTTTTAATTTTATTTCATTAAACGTCGTTAAAATTGAGAAAAACTGTATAAATGTTTTTTTAAGAAAGACAGAAGTAGTTGGCGTTAAAACAAAAGAAATATTCTGTACTGCCTCATTTTAATTCCGTTAAACAAACTTAGAAAGTCAAAATAATATGATGCATTTCTTTTGAGTATTTGTTTTGAGTTGTCAACAACATCGTATTTGCGGATGATCAGATGCATGCCTTGACGTATTTTATTGCATAGCGACCGATGCATCACTTAATTACTTATATTCACATTTTATTTCCCCCTCCTCGAATTCTAAGTTTTTTTACAACGAATTACAAAGATTCATCAATAGTAAGTCTTTTCTGGAAACGTTTCCTTTAGTTTGACTAATTTTAACTTCCGTTGCACTATCTATTACGGAAATGACTGTTCATTACAAGTTATTACATTGTTTTATGTGCAGTGTTTTCTTTTGAAGTCAAGAATTTTACAGTATGAAAATTGACAGTTTCACATAGGATTTTTATTACTATTGATTCAATTGTTTTTAGTTTCTACACTTTTAAGACTTGTTCACTTTTTACACTTGCATGTTTATGATACAATTATTTTCTGCTTTGTACAACTGCCCTTACTAATTATTAATTCATTGTCCTGAACGCTGCCACTGAAGCACAATTATCATATTTTACTTGGTATAAACACCGGTAACCCGAAAAGTGAAAACTGGATAATAATACAGAACCATGTCCATTTACGTTAGTGTTTTAGCACATGTTCGCTAGAGCGTACTCTCTCTCTCTCTCTCTCTCTCTCTCTCTCTCTCTCTCTCTCTCTCTCTCTCTCTCTCTCTCTCTCTCTCTCTCTCTCTCTCTCTCTCTCTCTCTCTCTCTCATAGGTTCCTGACACTTCAAATTGAGCTCTAAATTGTTCAGCATTTGTTTGTTTGGCTTTAAACCGATGTTACTAAGTTAGAATAATGTAAATGTATATCCCTTTCTTTTCTGAATGGTGATATTTTTATAATGATATAATCTAACTCTGTTTATCATTTTCTTATCAACAGACATGCTTTCAGAAATTATGAGTTAATTAGTCGTGAGTAAGTAAATGAACAAACAATTAAATGAAAGATAAATAATAAATGAAAACGTGCACAGGTTGTGAATTATTTAAAACTTAAGATCATACCAAATGAAATAACTTAAATAAACCCAACTATAGTGTATTTCTTTGTTTCCGGATTTCACAACGATACGCGACTGTTATAATCGACAATATAATTGCTGTTGCACTCTACTAAAATGTTCATTTATGTATTCACGTGGCATTTTATTTCAAAATTCTGTTCCAGACACCGGAAAATCAATAGCTTAGTTTAACGGTTAACTGTACTATCCCATGAGAGACTCGAACGTTTTGCCGTTCAAAGGGAGTGCTTATTGTCCTCAGGGCTTTTCCTTCTGTGAGTCACAGTCTTCAAGCAAGCTTTATATCACAATATTAAATCAATTATTGCACAAAATCGATTAAAATTACTGTATGATTCATAACAATGTCTAAAACTAATAAACTTTAAACCGGATGACTATTAATCAAAGGCGGTGGTAGGCTAGTTTATGGTTTAAGGTTGGACGAGTTATCTATCTTTCTTCTACAGCGAAGGCACAAATCGCGATGTATAAAGCCAAACATGGCTTATAACGTCAACAGAAAAAGAAATGTGAACATTTGTGTTATGCATTTAAATTTCTCTCCTTTTCCTTAAATGACCTGGATAAACCACCACTACTTATTATGTATTATGTTTATGTATTTATCTCATTATTATTATTATTATTATTATTATTATTATTATTATTATTACTTTGTTGTTGTTGTTGTTCTTGTTAATGGTGATGTGCTTTTGTACTGAACAGGCATCGAAACACTTCTTTGGGAATTGAGGTTATATCATTGAAAATATTTCAATTAAACATCTTGCATATATATATAAATATATATATATATATATATATATATATATATATATATATATATATATATATATATATATATATATATATATATATATATGAATTGGTAAAATAAAAACACGTAAAATATAAATTTAGAAAAATATAAAATTTAAAGGGGCATTAGCTGCGTTTTTTTTCCAAAAATATTTGTTTCCTATTTAACTACTTAGATTGATATATATATAACAAAAAGATATATACACAGGTATAAAATTATTAAATTCCTATATATTTTGTGAAAATTGCTTGAGAAACCCAGTTTGGCACTTTTTCTCTTGCAATTGATCAATTCAACTTTACTATTTGTACATGGATACCACACTGGACCTGACCTTACTTTCACAAACTATATAGAAATATAAGATAATTTTATGCCTGTGTATAGCTCTTATTTGGTATTGTACTAGTAAAATTAGTTCAAGTATAAAAAATGAAATAACTGTTTTGGTAAACACAGCTAATGCCCCATTTAACCTTACGTTAATGTCTTTTGGCGTGTTGCTTGATTATAATGTTCACTTTGTATAACGTGAACCGTTTAAATTGTAAAATGATAAGCCTGTACAATACATTCCTTTAAGTACATTTCCTTCATTTTTTACTACTTCGATTGATATGCAATAACAAAAAAGATATATACGTAGGCATACAAATTCTGAAATTCTTACATATTTTGTGAAAATTGCTTAAGAAACCCAGGTTTGGCATTTTTTCAATTGCAATTGGTTAACTTAACCTTACTTTTTATATATGGATACCAAACTGGACCTGACCTTATTTTCACATAATATATAGGAACATAATTTTTTATGCCAGTGTATAGCTCTCATTTGTTATTGTACATCAAGTACAAGTAGTAAAAGTAGAAAAAATCGAAATATTTGTTGGGGTAAACACCGCTAATGCGCCTTTAAAGGTTAGCAATTTAAAATAATGATCGCTTTCCCGATGTTAATTATCCTTACTGCTTGATAGAATGATACTTTTCATGGTTTGTCACGTACATTTAAAAGAAGATATTACACATTGCAGATTCTTCAGCATTAATATCCTAAGTGTCTATTTTCCATTGTTCGGTAAAAATAGTGAAACCAGTAGAAAGTAACAATCCACGAAATTCCTTATCGAACAAAATGTTAAATTCACGGAACGATGCTACCGTCACTCATACATATATACAGATAATGTAACCAAATAGACAGACAGAGGCACACCGCATTCTATGTAATTGTAAATTCGGACTTAAGAGACATACTGTGATCGCCATTAATATTTACATCTCCAAACATGTATCTGATATCAGAGAGAAACAAAAGAAAAAATTATAGACCAAATTATAAACATGAAACAAATATGAATTAATTTTTTTTTCAGTTATATGATGGCGACCTATTTTAGATAGTTGAGGAGAGAATCAAGTTACAATGTAACCGGGAAGAAAGCAGCGTCCTTCGGCAAGTAAACTGACAGACAATAATTAGGACCAGGCGAATAATATTACCAAATATGATGTATGTTCAATGGACCGTGAAAAGTTTGCTGATGTAAACAAGTAAATAGTATTTACTGATATTTTGTGGATAATTGATTTCGGATTTTAAGCACAAATATGTATTTAAACCTGCGAATTGTACGTAAAATTATTGGACAAAAGTGCCTTCAGTATTAAGTTTAGAATATAAGTCATATAATCGGGTACAAAAATATACACAAGTATAACCGTTTTACAGTGGATAATGTTTTCACATTGGTATATATGGTATTTATACTGTTTTTGGTTTTATTTTAATTTTATTATTATTATTAATATTATTATTATTATTATTATTATTATTATTATTATTATTATTATTATTATTATTATAGGGCCTTTCACTGTCATCGATTAAAATTTAGCATGACAGCGTATACGTGAAAAGTGGCGATTCTTCATCACTTTCCAATAATGAAAGTTGTTCGAATTATGAAAATAAACCATATTTAAATTGGTATTGAGTAACATAACAAAAGGGACAGTAAACATGAAGTATTTACTTAAAATGGAAAATGTCCGCTATTTTTGTCATGTCCTAAATTTTGAATTTAATGGCATGAGAACTTGTAAATTTTGTTTTTATACCCACTCAGTAAATTCAAAATTTACAACATCACACTTTGCACATATAAGGTTTTTAGAGTAGATCATGGTTTATTTGGTTATTTGATTACTGTGGTGTATGGGTTCTATTACCATTGGAATATTACCCCCATTTCATAATCTTATCATACATTTCCGAAAAAAACTGTCCTTATCAACTTTTTGAACGTCAAAAAATAAAAAATAAAATTAACAAATCAAAACAATGATGGCGCGTCATAAGACGAAACACCAGCTTCTTTTATCATTTTAACTTTAAAAACAAAATCTTATTTGTTTATTTCCTTTTAAACGCGAGGTATTTTAACAGAAATATCACTTGTGATTATTAACTGTGAATTAAAAGTATAGCAACTGTGTAGATACGTTGGACATAGCAATAATTATGTAAATTACAAAGAAAGTCGGCTGTTCGAATTATCGTGTTTATTAAATACATTATACATGAATATGAATTTTCATCTCTTTATTCGATTTTTTCTATTTTATTTAATTGCAGGAATAGTACTTTTATCTAAAATTTGTTCAGAAATTTTCGCTATTAGCGTGAAATCCGAGTGTAATTCAACACATTATTTCTTTTATTGCAACTTGATTTTATCAACCATACAGGAAAAGGTTTAGTGTTTAATTGGTTATCAAAATGACAAAAGTATGAATTTCTATAATGGATAAAAGTTCTTTTTAATCGATATTTGTATACATAAATCCAATTCAAATACCCAAACGCAAGTTTTGATTTCACATTTTAAAATAATTAACATTTCCGACACAGAACCGGATATCGAATCCATTTATTTGGAGAATGATCTGCGACGGAAATAGTTTGCTTTCTTGTAATTCTGCAAAAGTAAGTTTTGGTTGAGTCATTCTCTTCAACTCGTAACAAAACACAAGGAGGCATTCATTGGGAGAAATTGATTATATATG
This sequence comes from Atrina japonica, assembly GCA_030159075.1. NCBI lineage: Eukaryota > Metazoa > Mollusca > Bivalvia > Pterioida > Pinnidae > Atrina > Atrina japonica. The sequence goes on from BROG01000538.1 coordinate 381,559, forward strand.
TCATCAGTTTCATTGTAACTGTGAAAGACACTATGTTAAACAGAAAAAGAGAGAATGAGAATAGAGATATATATGAGATATTTCTATTTTAACAACGTTTATGAAATATCTTAATCCAAATGCGCTTGCTAAATTGTAAAAATCAGAATAATATTTCAAAGTATGATAAAATTAAAATTCAAATGAATGCATTTAAATGACAAATTCATCTGAGGTTCAAACGATTTGTGCAGAATTTGATATGAACACAAGAAAAGTTTGTAAGAAAATGTGGGATTCTTATCATTGCTATCTAAATAATCATAAGTAAGTAAGTCATTCATTATATTGACATGTGTATAGAAATCATCTTGGCAATTATAATGATAATTGTTGCATTACAAGATCAGACCTACTGGTCTATATGTCCCTATTAGACATAATTATAGTCAAAACTTTATATACATAAGTTCTATTACTTAAGTCTGTCTCAGGCTATAATCGTTATGTATAAACTGTGCACAATTTCTTGCATAAATTCATATGATATACATGTATCTGAAAAATGAATTGTCCATTGTTACGTTAGTGATATCCTCTACACAGATTTTAATAATAATAATAATAATAATAATAATAATAATAATAATAATAATAATAATAATAATAATAAATAATAATAATAATAATAATAATAACAACAACAACAACAACAACTAAAACAGCCTTAGTTATATCGAAATAGTTTAAACCTGAATAAACAAGCCGTCTTTTAAATCAAAATACAAATTCGTGAAAAGTTTACGCCAACATAAGCAAAAGTATAACCAATATAACTTGTCGTCGCTATGACAACATAATCAATGACAAAAAGACAAATATATTGATAAGAATCAAGTACGTCACGTAACATACACCTACCTTGCTCAGATCCGTTTTTCACGTCCCAGTACATATTTGAGCCGGTTTGTTTTCTAGTGTATTGCGTTCATCCTTACCAAACTGACTGGGTGGTTTGCCCGCATATAGAATCACCCAAAACTACGAATGAAAGTAAAATTATAATAATTTACATAAAATATAATCAGCTCTGACAGAAAACCAATTTAATGAATATAATTACCTCCAACTTGTTGACGTCTTGCGGGCACGAGGTAGAGTTTATCAAGAAACGGAACGATATAAAACTCTGAGAGAAAATTGGGAAAATGTCAAATGTTGATATGAGTGTATCACTTTTATATAAAAAATCAATGGATGGACTGTAATATTTGTTTCTGGCTAACATTTGTGAAAATGATGGATGATTTTTACAAGATAATTCGCTAATAGAAGACCAACTCTAACTTGAAAGAACATTAATGAAATGGAGTTTTAAATCAATAAAATGAACTTGTATATCAATACTTAGTAGTGCTTTTTTCATGTTTCACTTTGACAAAATATTTCTACAATCGCATACCTGAAATAAGCAAAACAGTCATTTATATGATAAAAACAAGAAAAACATGGTACGATATATACTATATAGATACATGATATATGGTAATATATATCAACATTAACAAATGGCAGAATTTTCACATTAAGATTCGTTTTAATGTTGATTTCAGATCTGTTTTAATGTTGATTTCAGACATAAAACGTGTCAGTTGCTACGCTACGGCAACAAACTTTTAGTAAATGACAATCATTACAAGGATTACATCGATACTGCGAGAACATAAGACATGTGATATATCTTGAGAATACATTAATGCTAGAAATGTCTCATCTCTATTAACTGACATGGAGGACTTTAGGTAACTGCACTATCCTTACAAGATTTATGTCTAACAACAATCTAAAATATCTGGTATCATGTTTATGATATTTTTAATGTTTCAGATATTATCGTTGAATTTTATTTGTCGTATAAATGATTATTTTTTTGTTACCTATGTTAATCGCACCTTTTCATCCAGAGCCTTTTACCACTACGTTATCTCTTCAAAAATTTTATCAATTGACAATTCCACCAATAAACAGCCATCAGAGAAAGAAGATGATGACGATAAATTACCAAATTTTAGTTTATAATATTAGTTTCAAAATGTCGTTGTTCGGTGTTTTCCCTGTCCCTTTACTAAAAATACAAGTGGACAGAAACCAACTCAATGTTATACCGCAACCGTCTAAACATGACTTTTTGTGCATTTTCCAATTTAATGTTATTTTAAGACATGCTCTTTTTATATTTCTCACCCTTTTGAACATATTAATTTTCTTGTTTTCATTGCTAAATCGACGAAACATATCTAAACGTATTTCCATTATCAGGCGGTATATATTTCCTGTATTAACTGCCTGATCACTAAATTAGTGTCGTCATCGCACCGGCTCGGGTATTATGGGAACTCATGTGATTCATGTGATATGAAACCGTATCATCCGTGTGACAACGCAGATAACTAATGGCATCAACGTTAGTTATGCGATCTCTCTGGTGCACGTAATATTGCCTATATATCTCTTTACAAGATGTTTTTCTGATACACGTTTAAGTTTATTTGAATAAACATCTTTCTATACTCATATAAACAGACCTTTATCGTTTATTGTATTGTTTGTTATTGGTAGTTTACGCTGCACGTAACTAAACGATATTTTGCTTACACGGTGGAGCAAGTTATTTTTTAATGGTGGAGGAGAGAACCAAATTACAATGTACCAGGGATGTAACCACTGGCCTTCCGAAAGTTTAGTGACAAACTCCTGAGGGGGGACGTTATAGTTTAAAGCGGGACAATCTAATCACTCGACCATGGACCTCCGGTATTTCTAGATGTAGCTTGATAAAGCACATTCAAAATGTTTATAAATGCAAGACTACAACACGAACCGGAACAGCAGATGTTGCTTGCCATATATTTCACAACGCGCACACTTTTGAGTGGTAAAAATTTTACAAAACAACTGAGCGAAACGTGACTTGTTCTAAATGCTCTAAATATCTAAAATTGGTCTTAGCAGTTGCAAACCCTCGGATCAAAACAATTTATTATGCTAATATGCATGTAAACAATAACATTAATTGGTTCTATATGACATCTATACCTCTGATGTAAATCTCGTTTTACTAATATCATTATCAGTTTTCATTATTATCTAAATTTGTGTCTTGAGTTATGCCCCTTGTTACAGCAAAATAAAACTGTTTTCTCATTGAAAATTGTGATTTTTGGAAAATTCCCGCTTTTTGTTTTAATCCAAACAATTACAAATGACATATTAAACATATAATATCTGAAATGATTTTACAAAGTTATCTCAAAGAACAGGAGAAAATATTTTCGTAGACATTTCATATTGGGCTTTATTAGAGCTAGTGTACATGAACAATAATTAAAATAGAGATTAGATGAGTGAATTCAAAAATAGAGTTACACCTTTAGAGAACAAAATACAAAGGCTACGTGTGTCCTTTGAAACTTAATAAAAAGGGATAGGACATAGATCTATAAAAATTAAAGTGACCATTTTGAAATATCACATCAACAACACCCAAAACTCAGAGTAAACGGTCAGTTTAAATGAATTGGAGCATCTCGTATCAGCTACAAAGAAAACAGCTAGTTTATGCTTAATATACAGTTCATCTCTAAATCACTGCTTTATAATATCATGCTTACACGACAATTTATACTGCAATGGTAATGTTGAAATAAACGAATACACGTTTGTTGATATTGGAACAATAATATTTTACCCTTAATTTCATTTCAATGTGTATTAGTTAATTAGTTATTATCTACTTTGTCATTTGGGTGATTCAGTTTCATATCATATGCTAAAGTTATCATATTTCCCGATCCGGAGGCCTGGCTGAGTCGGTAGCGCGCTCGACTCTTGATAGTGAGGTCGTGCGTTCGAGTCCAGCCGGCGGCGGGTCGAAATTCCTGCCCTTCGGATGAGACAATAAAAAGCGAGGTTCCGTGTCATAGCAGGCGTCGGCACGTTTAAGAACCCTCACTGCTCGATGACCGTAAGTGCCGAGCATAGGCCAATATTTGAATCCCTTCTCCATATGAGTGAAAGAATCTTGAGTGAGACGTTAAACAACAATACAACCAACCCACCAAACAAAATGGCCGTTAGCTCAACAACTCCTGGAAAGCAATGGACTCTTCAATTACTGAAGCCAGTCCAAATGTGTCTTCAGGGGTGAATGAGTTAAATGCACCATTTTGAGTATTAACTGTGTTCAGGGACATGTCCCAATACCCCTTAGAATTAACATTTACTCGTTTGGACACCTACATCCTACATAGCTATTATAAGTTACTACGGAAACAATTTCATTGATATATTTTTAAGAAAAGGTCGATAAGGCATATATAATCTGAAGCTCCAGTATCATTTGGGAAATACGAATACTTAAGATAAAAAACCCATCTGTCATTGATAGTAGAACATCTCAGATATCATTTACTTATAACTGAAAAATATGAAAACGAATGAAGTATTCCTATCAGATAATTTACAATTGTCTTCAGTGAAACTCTAAATCTATGTGATTCTCGTAATCACGCCTAGATTTCTACCCCGAGAAAATATCTGGTAATAGCGTAAGGTTCCAGTTCCTGTGTTATGGTTGACATTTTTTACATTCTAAATCTTTCACGTGATATTTGAATATCTTCGTTCAGCTCAACAATTAACAACAGACATAAACGCATGTACATTGTCTTAATCACTTGAATATTGGATGATGCCGATAAAGGTTTGGCAAAACCTAAAGTCATTTATCGAAAACGAGAATCCGACATCTAAATGCCTCTCTAGCTGGCGGGAAAAATGTCCGCACAGTTTTGCATTCGTCTTCCTATAAAGATAAGTGCCTTTCTGTAGTGTAATTCATATCTCTCTGTTGCAAGCAGTTAGCTGGCGCCAGTTAGATATTTTACCCAAAATTTGGTAACCAAATCTCTCCAAGGATCTGGAACCGTTTGTTTCTGTTTGGAATCAATGGCCATGTTTCTGATGATATTTGGCAAGGCTGTCATTGACTGAGGCAAATTACATTGATCTAAGAAGATACTAAACTAATAAATTAACTGGGCTATTTGACTTTAATGATAAATTGTGATTTTGTAGTACAATGGTAATGAATTCTTGAGAAAGCAATATATCATATTTTTATCTTTTCAGATCCAATTTTTGTGGAAGTCTACAACCATTTGTTGAATCAACCGAATCAAATAAAATTGAGCTGTTGCGTTCTCCTGAAGCACGCTCCTGTCCTAGGTGTTCTACACTTAAATTTTATCTTAATGCAAAATGTACCAATTAATTTTGAAACACAACAGGAAAACATTATTGAAACGTATATCAGCCAAATATTAAGAATATATTTTTTTAATATTCAAACATGCAACTATGGTTTTTACAGGTTTAATCCCAATATATAATGATATATGATCTGTGAAAACTTCTGTCCTTTCACTCGGTAAAGTTTATAATTTTACTTTTTTGTAATAGATATCTTTAAGTAATGTCTTTTAAAACAACGTTAATTTAGAATGTGAACGTTGAAGAATACACAACGCTGACTTACAACATATGATATGCCATGATCAGTAAAGAAAGTCAAAACATCTATCATCGTTTCTCATATATGAATTGTAAGTGACAAAAAGGCAATCGACACAACTGTGATATTACGTCATAACACGATACCTCATCATGTAGCTCTGTTCCTGTGTGTACGGGCGTGGTTATTTGGACAAAGAAAAAAAAAGCATAAATCAATAGGAAACTATATATATATATATACATATATATATATATATATATATATATATATATATATATATATATATATATATATATCATATGATCTGTGTGTTATTCAACTTCATAACAGATTACATAAATATTTTATATGTAACACGTATAATAAAGCCTAGCGGCGATTTGATTGGCCAAAATGCAGTAAACTGAACCACTTTTATTCACTACGTACGCAGACTCCATTCATCTGAAGTTTGGCGATGCCGCACTTCATTCATCTGAAGGTTGGCGATGACGTCACTTGGTCTCCGTGACACCACTTGAACCTGAATAGGGACAATCGAATAAAGCATGATGTGTAGATTTACAATTTTGTCGTATTTAAGTCAGCAATTTTGCTGATTTCAACATCTGAAGTATGCTTAGATGTAAATAATAATTTAAAATGTAGGCTAAATGTATGTATTCAAATATATTAGCAATATTTAAAACATGCTTTGTGCACTTATTTCTGCGCAAGTATTTTACCTATTTGGAACAATTTGGTCAAATCGACAGAAAGGAGAATATAGATCTCATCCCCATCTCATCGTTTTTATTGCATAATTTTGATCATATGATAAATAGAGATTATTACATGGTAAAATTCATATCACATATCATATCAGCCCAAGGGCTCAATATCAGACCGAGGGCTTTAGCCCGAGGTCTGATATTGCCCGAGGGCTGATATGATATGTGATATGAATTTTACCATGTTGTTATCTATTTATCATATACAAACACCACAACATGCAAATTATCTATGTTGATTAATTTCAATTAAAGTTTCAGTTTTAAATTTCTGAAGTGAAGTAAATGTAAAATTAACAGTAGTACATGTATCGTTAGTATCGTCACTGACATCAGCTAGGCCTATCGTAAAAATATTATCGTTATTGACGTTAAATTCAGAATTTTCACGAACCAATTCTTCTCCTTGCTCTATATTTAAAAAACGGCACTGTTTACATTATTCTCCTTGTCAATTAATTCGTCCAGCTCCATTATTCTAGCGGCTAAACTCTCCAATATCTGTTCGCCTTCTTTTGACATGACAAGCGGTTGTTTGTAAACAAACAAGATGTCGTCTGACAGTTGTCACGCGCCGCTTGAAGCGGATAAATCCCAAGGCGTTCCGCGTGATAATTTCCGAAGTGGATGATATGGATTTTTGCACGACCGGTCTGATACGGATACGGATTTTTTGCACGGCCGGTCTGATATGGGTTAGTTGATTTTGCCGATATCATACAATGCAGAAGTTACGTATCAAGTACTTTGTATATGATAAATAAAACTTATTACATGGTAAAATTCATATCACATATGATATCAGCCCAAGGGCTCAATATCAGACTGAGGGCTTTAGCCCGAGGGCTGATATGTGTAATGAATTTTACCATGTTATAATTTATTTATCATATACAAACAGTACAACTTGCAAATTATGTTGATTGATTTCACTGAAAGTATCTGTTTTATATTTCTGAAGTGAATTAAATGAATTAAGCAAGGAATGTTTGCTTCAATGAAATTTAATTTTTCAACAACTTAGTAGTGTATAATAACTTAGTAATAATAAGTGTATACATGTATAGAATTATGCAATAACTTATCGCCTTCTTTTTTACATTGTAAACAAACAATATGTCGTCTGAAGCAACGCTCCGTTTGAAGTCGATAAATCCCGAGGTGTCCCGTTTCATAAACTCCGAAGTGCGTGATACGGATTTTTGCATGGCCGGTCTGATATCGGTTGGTTGATTTTTGCGATATCAAACCATGCAAAACTTACATATAAAGTACTAAGTATATGATAAAAAGAATATGTCACAAGTTTCCACTCATATCACATTTATGATATTCGTTATGAATTTTCCATTTTGCTCAACAGAGGCTCTCAAAATGGAAAATTCAAAAACTCGTATATATATATATATATATATATATATATATATATATATATATATATATATATATATATATATATATATATGTGTGTGTGTGTGTGTGTGTGTGTGTGTGTGTGTGTGTGTGTGTGTGTGTATGTGTGTGTGTGTGTGTGTGTGAGTGGTGCATAAATACGCGCTATTCGGCATCTATTCTATTTAGTTCCACGTGACTTTGGGAGTCTGATATCCTAATATCTAAATGAACCTGTGTGCTGAACGTTACAGGTATGTGAATGCAACTGTACGCAGGTTTCCGAAATTTTATTGACGTTTATTAGTAATAAGGTATCATTTTCTTAAGAGGTATCAAACAATCATGTACACTATAGCTACACCAAGAATTGCCCAATAAGTAAAAAAAAACGATGATTATAAATATTACAAACAAACAATAAAACAACAACAAAATACCCCTACTACAAGTAAAAAGAAGTACCACTGGATAATCGAAACTCCAAGTCTATTAGAGTTAGCTATACAAATGTTCTCAACATGAAGAACAATTGCGAATCTCAAACGGGATAGGAGTCAGCGTACCCTGCCAGCATGTCACACCCGTCGCAAATGTTCCTTTGAAATCTTTCAAGTTCCAACAGAGGTCCAGCCCGGTGAAAAGTCCAAGCTCAGAGAAAGGGTAGATATAACAACGGTCTCAGCACGAATCCCAAACGGGGTGGGACCAGTCGTGTGCCATGCCAGCACGTCACAACCAAAGCTAATGTCCCACGGAAACCTCTTGACTTTGGTGAAACGGTTAAGTTCGATACAAATGTCAAGTTCGATGAAAAGTTTAAGCTTGGTGATGAAAAAGTAGATATAAAAAAGGGTCTCAAGATGAAGAATAATTGCAAATCCCAAACAGGATAGGACTAGGTGTCCGGAAGGAGTCCGCGTCCTCTGCTAGCATGCCACACGCATCGCAAATGCGAACATGGAAATCTCTCGTGTTCGTTGAAAAGCACAAGTTTGGTGAAAATGTCATTACATGTAGTTAGTTTTTGATATGGTCACGGTATATGGTCGTGTCCAGAAAAAATATTACGATAACGATTAATTCTGTACAAAATAAAATATGCAACAAAGTACAAAACAGGAAAGGGAATGTATCAGAATATGAATAAATTACAAAAGTGATATATCAAAATAAATTCCTTGTGTAATATTTCAGAAAATTTTGAAATGTTAATATATATGTATATATATATATATATATATATATATATATATATATATATATATATATATATATATATATAATATATATATATATATATATATATATATATATATACATGTATATATGTGTGTGTGTATATATATATAAATTGGAATTTCAATTTCCGTAAAGAATACACCGACGCATTCGTGTAGGTACAATTCCTGGAACAGCCATTGGCAGTTATGAGATGATGAACAGCATTTTTTATAATGGTCATATAGAGTCAGGTCCAACAGATGGTAAATATATAACATTAAGTATCAGATCCCATTTCAAAAAATTTAAATCAAAATTAGATAAGAAACAAATCACAGTATCTCGCATAAACAGCAAATAAGAACAGATCAACCGGAAATGTATAAAATAAATTAACTAAGTGGAATAAGGCTATCATGAATTCATTAAAAATGACCATATTGACAAACAAATTAAAAAGGCAATGTCAACAATTTGTATCTCTCAATAATCTCCACCTATCTATCTGTCTATCTATCTATCTGTCTATCAATATCATAAACATAATAACAAACTTGAAATGCTCAAGACGATCGTTTCTGTCAATTAGACTTCATCAGTTGAGGTCCAATTTTACGAGAAAGGTTTTTCTAAAGGAAAAGTGGTATAAGACAAGGCCAAAAATTAATCTAAATGCATAGCCAAATCCGTCTAAGAGTAACCACTGTAAAAAGATGACTATCTTAGCTTTTGAGTTTAGCAGATGTCATTTTGCCGTCCATTCATATTCAGATCATTTAAGGATATTAATACTTAGATACTGACAAAGATAGACTATATAAATGGTCGGTTTACAAAGAGACAAAATTGGTAAATTCTGTTTACAAATATGGTATCCAAAGACACACACACAATTGTAACACAAGTGGATATTAAAAAGAAATTTAATTTTTTAAATTTCCATTGAGCAAAGTAATATCTGAATGAGCATTGTTAGGTATTTAAATTTGAGAGAAACATTTTTGTATCGAAACAAAATATTTGTCAATGTGTGTTGGGTCCTGCAAGATATCTTTGTTTGCTATGAACTTTTTTATTATTAGATTTGTACTACTGACCGATATTAACTTTTCAATGTTCACAACGATCGTTTAAGAAGCCATAAAATCGTTGACATGGTCCTTTATAGGATTGCTAAAATTAAACAGAATTAAGACTATAACAACTACGTGAAATATCAAAGTATGCATTTTTCCATCCCATTTGAAGTCTACACAATTATAAAGAACAGGGTAAAATTAAACAAGTCGTTAAATGAACCGAATGATGACAATGTTCAATTTCGATGATCGAGTTCTACAGCGTCTCGGTTGTGTATTGTAAGCATTTATTTCTTATTTTTGACTGTAATATTTGAGGCGTAGATGCATATTTGAAATATAAGTTATAGCCTCATTTCTGGAAGTAGTTCTGATTGATGTTCTGCTATATTTGCAGATGAAATTGATCTGTGAGATAACTAGAAATGGCTATTGCTACAATTGATTACATGCAATCTCTTCTGTCGTTCAATCACGTCAATTTATGAGCAAGCCACCAAATCTAATTCGGAAAGGGCAAATATCAACAAATTGGATTATTGACTGCAAAGAATTCCATTCAAGCTTGACAAATTACATGAATACATTGCTTGTGAACATTAAATGTGATCATCAATTTGTATATTACACTGTCTAAATTAGAATCGGTTACAAACGTCCCAAACGCTTCGTTAGAGTTTATAAATTTGCTTCGGGGATCGTCAATGCAAATCACATAATAACATAAAAGATGCATTTGGTATAGTAATTTGCCAGATAAATTCATACTGTTCAAATGTTATGTTATACCCATGAAAACATAAAATGTAATTACCTGATTAATAATTACCATTTGTCGGGGGTATTCAGATATTTTGACTGTGGTGGGTATTGGATGATCGATGTCATTGGCCGACAACATGTAAGACAAATCACCACATATAATAACAAAATACAGCATTTAAGAAAATAACTTAATAACTTTTCAGTTTATTAAACAGTATCCTTGAGTGTCTGTCCTATATGACGTTTGTGTGGTTGTGTGTACTTTTAGTAAGTATGTTCATTTTTAACTGTTGCGCTAGTATATGTTTCTTTTAGTCTTGTATTGTTACTGTCTATTTCCTAATTATTCGCTAAACTGGAGTTAACATTTTAAAACACGAGCTTGATTTGATATTGGTTTCCTTTATCATATACAATTTATATCCTTAATATTTTCATCGTTATCTCCAAACAAGGCGGTTTATGGAATTTGCCAGCTCGACGAGGCCTATTACTTTATTATATTTGTTGGTTTATCATAATCGAAAATATCATTTATGAAAACATGACTAAAATACTTGGTGCATATGAATAAGGAGAAGTTTATAAATTAATTTTTCTCATAATATTCTGGGTTTGTTTTGCCGTTTACTGCGGTAGGCATACAAAAATTATTAAACAAGTGTGACAGGGGATCAATTAATGATGTATCAACTGAATCAAATCAAATATATTGAAATGAAATAAAAAGCTACACAGCATAACATCATATGAGTTGTCACTTACCTTATATACACATTTACAAAGTGTTTGTAAACATTTATCTGTATGACATCACAGGTCACTAAAGATCATTAGTAATTAATATACACTTATACACCCAAACAACAACATACACCATTGGTCACTACACTTTAAGAAACTTGTTTCCTATTGGTTTTATTTTCCCTCTCTCCTTCCTTGTTTTTGGAGTTAGTTTGGATCAGCTCACTAGGCTGATTATACATTGACAAATTATTCTAAGACAACACATTTTGATTGTAAGTACTTTCTCTGATTAATATCGTTCTATATAATAATGGAATTTTATTCACAATTAACATATTATAAAATTATATGAAAGAATTCAGTTTGAGAGGGAAATTTTAATGTAATGATTTGTTAGTTAATTGATAAGTTAAAACTGATATAGAAATCACATGTGTCTGAGTAATGTAAATGTCAAATTTTACTATATTGGTTTGAGAGAAAAGTGTATATATATATGAAAAGCAGGTTGTACAGTATTATTATCATTATTATTATTATTATTATTATTATTATTATTATTATTATTATTATAGGTATGATATACATTCAATAAAGACACCATTAAGCGGCTTTTTACCACCACACAGGGTTATATTTATAATATTTATTGAATGATTATTTTTCCTTATATTAGTAAGTTTGAAGAGAATAAAATGTTATCTACTTTATCTAGAAAAGTACATAATTTTCAGTTAAAGGGAAATAAATTCTATCGTACGGCAGAAGGTCCCGTGTCATCAAGTGTGTCGTTATCTATAACTGATTTACAATTTCACATCTCTGGTAAAGGTGCGAAACTTGCCTACAGGCGATCGCTGGTTGTATGCAGAATACCTCTACGGATGTGCGGGGACTCAAAGTTTTATAAAAAGTAGATCTGCGTGTTTTTAGGATTTTAACCGATGTTATATTGGGTATTTTTTTCTGTCAAGCATTTTCCAAACAATGAATGACGAACGTGTGTCACTAACAAATCAGTTTTCTACATTACAGAAAGTTGTCTGTTAAAAATAAAAATTAATCTTTAATAAAAAGATAAAATAGAGGTACCCTATTTCAGTCTTTTTAATTTATTTTTGTGACTTTTTCATAATTTAGTGTTACCATTATTTCCCCGGATTTAATGCGTACATCCATCACGCTTGTTTACCACGGCGTTTGAAACGACTGAAACTCGGAACTATATGTATCAATATTTGGGTGATAAAATAGACGGTGTAAAATAATCTTAATTGAAATTCTACATGATATTCAGAAACATGAAACCATTAAAACCTTCAATTAATATGATATCTTTATAAAACAAATGTAATTTTAGATAACAAATAGATCGCGGTGGGTTTTTTTTCTCAAGCATGTTCCCAGCAATAATGGTGACTTGTGTCATTTACATCGCAGTTTTCTACAACTTTTGTCTATCTGAAACAATGTTATGTCGAAAATCTAAAACCAAACTTCACAAATGTTTTTTCATTTAGGTGCCATGGACGTCACTCGTTTTACACGTGTGCATCCAACAGACGTGTTTACCACAGCTTTTAAAACTACTAAAACCAGCTAAAGGCTTACTAAGACGTATGAGATACATATCGCGTGGTATACTTCAAAATTATACATGTAATTCAGAGATATAAAATTATTGAAACCAATATCATGGAAATGTTTTATATTGTTAGATCCACGATATATAGAGCCTTTATATATCGCTGGTTAGAGAAGAAGTAGATCTGGGCATTTTTGTTTTTATAATTCAAGCACATGCAAAATAATTACTGGCGTAGAATGCCATTTTCTTAGTACATGTACCTTTTTTGTTTTTATTTATCTGATCCAAAATTAACACATAACTCATTTTAGTGTTATTTCTAAGACCTACATATCAAAGATGTCGATGATAAAATAAAAGACTATGTAAAATGATTACTGATGATCCAAAATAATACATGCAATTCAGAAATAGGAATTTATAAAAACCGATATCAAGATAATGAAATTTAATTTTGTCAATTTGACATGTTATTACTTTGAGTATAGCTATCGCTAGTTTGAGCGAAAGCCCTAAGTTTAAAATGTGAAACGCTAAACTAACTCTCAAATGTTTAATATTCGGAAAGATATAAACTTTTAAGTGGATTTTTTTTTCAAATATAACGCTGGAATTAATCATCCATTTATAGTATCAAAGATTGTCAACATGTTCCAAATCCTGAACATTTTACCTGATTTTAATGTCTGAACATTTCCCTAACCCCGCTTCTAAAGAATGCATTGAGTAGGTCAGGTAAATATTCTACGATAGAATGCTAATAATTTTAGTTTTGATTAATTTAGAGTTACATGCTAATTTTTTGTTTGTTTACTCTGAGATCTAGGAACAAATTTATCAAGTTACCTTTTTTCGTACTAAATCAAAATACATTACAATATTCCCATATAAATATTTTGGGAAATTCACATCACAGACCAGCGATATATAAATCGCTGCACAGACATTCAGAATGTGTTATATAATTATGTTTCTGACCATTACAAATGAAAGAGATGAATTTGACCTACACTTTTAATTGTTTCTATACCAAGTCTGCTGTATTTTCTCACTTCACTGATCACACAGGTGATCCACCGAGTATACGAACTCAAGCTAATTGAATCACTACGGTGACTCACAGGCAACTAACTGTCAAACTGAGTTACCTGTACCTAAAGTGGGTGGTTCTTAAAACTTCCCCTTTAAGGGACATAACTCTTAATCACAGTATATAATTGTAAATTTTTGTAAACGGAATTAACTCTAAGTCAAATCTTTTTCCATCACACTGTATAATGAACTGATTACACTGATTAGTTAAACACTTGTGTATTATCACGTGATTATTGTTTTAATATTTATGATTGTAAAGGGTTATGAATACAACTTCTTAATTTTATTTTTATCAATTTCAGAGCCAAAATAAAATATACTAAAATAAACAACTATTGTGATATTGGAAAATATATATATTCTACATGTGAATAAAAGATAAATCTGCCAATGTTCTCGAACTTGGTGACAATAACTACCACCGGCTACACAAGTCCTGAACTTATTTTGTTAATGAACTGTACCTAGTAAAGATGGATATTAAAAGCAGATGGAGGATTGAATTTGAGTGTATGACTGTAAATGTAAATATGTTCTCTATCTGTATCTATCTCTCCTCACTTACTAAGTACATGTACTCTCTTTCAACAATAACAATTTAGCCTATTATCCAGACGAGTGTATAGGAAATTGTAGGACCTGTTCGTCATGTGTATCCCCATGATCCTTGCAAGTGACACTGTAAGGGGAAATGTAAATTGCTGACAAAATGCCACAAATAAAAGTGTTCACAACTAAAAAGATTTTGAATTTTAAACGAACTTACGAAAAATGACGTAGCCCTGAAAAGAAACATGCAACAATACCAACGTACTTTAATTTTCTAAATTCGATTCAGCACCTGAGTCCACTCCCGTGTTTGCCGAATGTTAACCAGATCTGCACACTAGTATTCACCTTAAGATCATGAAGATTAATACTTTGATATTTCTTACTTATATTTGAACCTTTCTAAGAATACGGTATATGTGTACAGATAGAAATACTTGTGTTCAAACCTTGCAATTTGTTTTGACAAAACAACATTTACCATGAGACCCATTTTCGTTACTTCAAATAATTTCACGTCTAACATCATTAAAAGTTATTGCAACAATCACAAATTTTGTAAGACTGAATTCACTTTCATTCGAAGAACACACTATCTACTTTACTGTAATTGTTGTTATAAATATTGACAATATCAAATCCAAGATCAATCCATTGGTCTCTATGACGGCATGAGAAAATGATCTGCTTATCCCACTCCGTGATCGTGTTTGAAGTTGATTTTCCTCTATATAAAAGTTTGCTAAATTTGATCAGACAAAATCCACAAATGCTGATTTTCTAAACGAGAATTGACATCCTGAAAATTCTGTATTACATCAAAAGTTGATTACAAAATAAGTAACGATCACTCGTGATAAAATCCAATAGTGAAGTAAATATTATATCCTAGTTTATCACGTACTACTCAGGAGGAATGATAAAACATACAAACCATGCACACAAGATTGTTATATGACTAGAAGTTTTGTTTTTGATTATATAGATAGAGAATATGTGAACATGTATGAATTTAACTATATTAAAGGGACATAAATACTAACGTTTGAGTTGGATTTCAGATAGAAAGTTTTCACGTTAATGAATCTTTCCTGCACCCATGAGTTATATGAACTTTCAGAAATTACTAATAATATGTTGAAAAAGCTACGTTAGCAATAACTTTGGTTTGAACTATATCTTTTCCGAAACACGTCATTGATTCCGCAAGCTACGTCATTTCCTTATGCCAGTCACAGAGGTATATAATCTCAAGCACGTCCATATAATTTCTCGATGTTTTTGTCTAAGTAGTCTTTTTTGTTGTATTTACAAATATGATATCGAATGTTTATCTGTTAATTTGCTGCATTTTGACATGATTAACCCACCTTTTTAGATTTAAAATCATGTCTGATAACGTTACGCATGCGCACCAATGAGCGTTTTAAAGGCGTAAAGTGACACGACTTGACGTCACTATAATTAAACAATCTAGGCTAAACCGGCCTATCTGTGACAAATACTGAGATGTTTTTGAATTACATCAATTACAACTTGTTACCATATAAAATAGTATAACGTTGTTGACTTCTGATAAATCTCGCTTATTAAAATGATTTCTAAGCCGCAGCTGATAAATTTCATATCAAATGTCAATAACATGGTATTCTGTGTATACATATTCTTTATGATACATTTTTAACGACAATGGAAACACTTGTGGCAATGTTTACAAATCTCAACGCCGATATCTTTAACTGCCATTTTGTTGTTTATATTTCTACGTCACTCAATCTGTGCGTGTCAGACTGAATATTCAATACAAGATTATCGTTAAACAAGGTCTGATTGACAGATCTTCACCAGCTTTTCAAATCGTAAAACAGTATGTAACCATGGTTTTTATTGCACTCTGTAGTGTGGATTATGTAAAATAATCTTGTATATGGGGAGAAAACGCGTTTTAAAGCACTTTGGATTGGTATTTATACTCCTTTATAGACTAATATTCCGGTTTTAGGATCATTGTATCAACCTCACGTGCTAAAGTAAAGGATAATGGCGTCACAATATATCAACTCAGTGAACGAAATGTTGATAGCTCACTCAGATTTCGTTTACAAACAATGACGAAGGGCAAGTTGTTTCAGTTGTACCATGGCTTCAAGTCGCCATTCTTCTATTTTACAATAACAATTACTGATTATTCCTTCTTTTCTCATTCCTCTTATATGTACATTTGCTCTTCCTTGGTCTATGTTGTTCGTTCTGTATTTATATTTGGATTTTACTTCTCTGCAACTCGTACAGTACAACTGTACATCTGGATGTCTTCGCTCCTGCTTATTTTGGCCATTATACAGCGAAAACCCTACTCACCCCATCTTAAATTCGCCCAAGTCACCATAATCTCACAGTGGCATGTTGAATTATACGTTGAATTATCTAACTTGAAAATTCCACTTGCATTTAAAATTGGTCCTGTTATCTAAGGGTGAAAATTGCGAAAGTTAAACGGAAACGAGAATGACCAGGTATACAATACCTCAGTTTAAAGCAGGCAGCATTCATACAGGTTTGGGTTAATTCTTTTATACATAACCTTTTAGATAAGAGAGAATCCATGTATGAATAAAAATAAGAATTCTATATTGTTAACAAATTTTACAACAGTCAAGAGAATTTGGTCCCTTCGTTTTGTATGATAAGTTCGTTCCTTCATCTTGTATGAGAGCAGAAAGGACCTGAACTCACTGGTCAAAAATTGTTTGAGGTTCACGACCCAGCATTATACATACGGATTTACTAAATCTGCTATCAGGTTCGACGTACCGAGAACTATACATACATGCGCACGCATACATTGTATATAACGAGGAACTATACATGATAAGGCGAGTAAGATATACTTCAATCTCGAATACCTACAAAATTCGAGGTGGAAAGTATAACGTATTTGACATATTTTTGAAAAAAAAATATTTTTAAATATATCATGATCATAAATTCGCTTTTCAGTCTATATTTAAATATGTTAATCTACCAAATACTACACATAAAGTAATTGGCCTTGTTAATACCATATTTTGTTTTGGAAATATACATTTATATTTAAATTGAGCTCAAATGATGATGTCTTATTGACGAAAACAATCGTCTTGCGTATTTGTTTTGTAACACTATAACTTTGGTATTGTTGATAATGTAAAATAACAAAAAAATACCGCAAATACGTAATGCGAAATGAACACAATCCAAGGTGATAAGAATGTAGAAATATATGTAAGAAATAAATGTATAATGAAGTAAATACTCTGTCTCCCGACTCTAGCTCCAAGGGCAATGTCCCCTTTGTCGCCAGTAGCTTAAAGATCAATGTCCGTAAAATCTAGCTTAGAGGGCAATGTCTACATCCCGTACGTCAAATCTAACTTAGAAGGCAATCAGTGCACTCCGTCTGCCGACTCTAGCTTAGAGAGCAATGTGCACAATCCCGTCTGTCGTCTCTAGCTTAGAGAGTAGTGTGAACATTTCGTCCGTCAAATCTAGTTTAGAGGGCAATGTGTACATTCCATCCGTAATTCTAGCTTAGAGGGCAATGTGTACACTCCTTCCGTCAAATCTAGCTTAGAGGGCAATGTGTGTACTCCGTCCATCACATCTAGCTTAGAGAGCATTGTGTACACTCCGCCCGCCGACTCTAGCTAGACGACAATGTGCATACTTCCTCTGTCGACTCCAGCTTAGAGGGAAATGTGTATAATTCCTCTACCGACTCCAGCATTAAGAAAATGTGTATATTTCATCTCTCGACTGACTCCACTTTAGAAGGTCATATGTATACTTCCTGTCGACTTCAGTTTAGACGGTAATCTGTCGACTCGATTTTCGAGGGCAATGTGTATATTTCCCTGCTGATTGTAGCTTAGAAGGCAATATGTATACCTCTTCTGCCGATTGTACCTTAGAGGCCAATGCGTATACTTCCTCTGCCGATTCTAAGTTAGAGGGCAATGTGTATACTTCCTCTGTCGATTCTAGCTTTGTATACTTCCTCTGCCGCAATGGGCAAGTATATTGCAGCTTAGTGGAGAGAATGTATACTTCCTCTGCCGATTCTAACTTAGAGGGCAAACGACTTCCTCTGTCATTCTCTTAAGTAGTACTTCCTCTGTCATTAGCTTAAGGGCAATGTGATGATTCAAGTATGAATCTTCCTCTGTCGATTCTAGCTTAAAAGGTATACCTCCAATTTTACTACATGCTACGAGTATGTAAAACAAATACCTCTCTGCCATGCTTAGACAATATAACTCGTCGATTCTAGCTTTGATGGCAATGGCCAAGATATTGCAGATAGTGACCTATTGGGTCAAACAAAGAAAACACTAAAATACCATTCTAATCATTGATGATAAAACATCTAGAAAAAGGAATTTTACAGCTGTCGGTTCTCCATGCACATATAACTCGTTGTATGTATAACTCGTTTTGATATAATGTGCGATACTGTACAGCTTCGGTTTGTGATGTGAAAATAGTTGTATGAAAAGTCGTACATTTAATTTGTATGTTAATAAAGCTAAATATTAATGAAATATCACACTCTCCAGATTTCCCGGGAGGAGAAATATATATATATATCATGATACTGTGAAATGCATATTGATGTAAAACGACGGCGATATCTCTATTTTCTCGTATATTCTCGTACAACAGAGCCCGAATTTAGTGACTTCGACCTATATATCTCCATTTCTGTTGATAGTAAAATTAATATTTTTGGTTGCGGGGAGAGCCAAAACAGTACAGATGTATAGCAAAACACTGACTTGTGCATAAATAATACTCAAAATTTGTTATGCATGGGTATATATTTATCATTATACAAAATGAAGAAAAAGACATTCACATATTAAAATTATTTAAATTCGTTTAGGCATCAGGAAATACAGGGACCAAAGAGTTGACTATTAAGGCATCAGGAAATATAGGGACGAAAGTGTTAACTGATGAGGCATCAAGAAATACAGGAACCAAAGAGTTAACCGTTAAGGCCTCTGGAAATACATGGACCAAAGAGTTTACTGTTAATGCATCGGGAAATATAGGGACCAAAGTGTTAACTGTAGAGGCATCAGCAAGTACAGGAACCATAGTGTTAACCGTTAAGGAATCGGGAAATACAGAGACCAAAGTGTTATCTGTTCAGCCATGAGGAAATGCAGGGACCAAAGTGTTAACGGTTAAGGCATCAGAAAATGCCGGGACCAAAGTGTTAACTGTTAAGACATCCAGAAAAAATATAAAAATATAGTAATTAATCAAGTAACACGGACATGTACATAAGAACTTTTAAAACAGATAATGAAAGTCTCTTATCATTCGGTATAAATATTGAAATGATGGGTATTTATTATGAACCATAGGACCAAAGTCTCATCTTGCGAATGATGTAAATGTTAAAGAACCGTCACTCCCTACATCCATAGCAAGGTCAATATTTGTTGATTTTGGCAAACATATATCACTGTAAAATAGTTAGGATTAGGTACCATGGAGGAGCAAACATATATCACTGTAAAATAGTTAGGATTAGGTACCATGGAGGAGCAAACATATATCACTGTAAAATAGTTAGGATTAGGTACCATGGAGGAGCAAACATATATCACTGTAAAATAGTTAGGATTAGGTACCATGGAGGAGCAAACATATATCACTGTAAAATAGTTAGGATTAGGTACCATGGAGGAGCAAACATATATCACTGTAAAATATATCACTGTTACGATTAGGTACCATGGAGGAGCAAACATATATCACTGTAAAATTACGTTAGGATTAGGTTACCATGGACCATGGAGTCAAACATATATCACTGTAAAATAGTTACGATTAGGTACCATGGAGGAGCAAACATATATCACTGTAAAATAGTTACGATTAGGTACCATGGAGGAGTCAACATATATCACTGTAAAATAGTTACGATTAGGTACCATGGAGGAGCAAACATATATCACTGTAAAATAGTTACGATTAGGTACCATGGAGGAGTCAACATATATCACTGTAAAATAGTTACGATTAGGTACCATGGAGGAGCAAACACTATATCACTGTAAAATATAGTAAAAGTTACGATTAGGTACCATGGAGGAGCAAACATATATCACTGTAAAATAGTTAGGATTAGGTACCATGGAGGAGCAAACATATATCACTGTAAAATAGTTAGGATTAGATTAGGTAAACCACTGTATGGGTACCATGGAGGAGCAAACATATATCACTGTAAAATAGTTAGGATTAGGTACCATGGAGGAGTCAACATCACCCGATAACTGGTCATATCAGCCGGACAAAATAAAAGCAACTGGCCTGTTTGCATAACATATCTCAACTCATTTGAGCTTTGCTAAAATTTACAATTGTTTTTTAATATTTGAGGAATGTTTATGCAAGGCGAATTTGACGAAAACTGGGTTGAGTTCGGGAAAATTTCAAATTTGAGATGTTTTGTATAAGCGGGGCCCGAAGAACAAAAACTATAATCGGTATAGAAGTATCAATAATTCTCTTTTAACAGGTTAATAAAATAGTAAATGCACTAGAGGTAAATATACACTATACGACTGGCGAAATATTGACTTTAAACAATTCCTCATATTTCTGTATCCACAGTTCATAACATGGTAGTTTGTCTCTATATATGAAATACTGGCATGTTGAGCAGGTCTGTCATATCGACTAATAATCGAGACAAAATTCATATGTAGGTGATAAGGGGATATTGTTAATTTAAATTAATATTTGACGATAGGAAAGACAAAAGCCTCACATACTCCGTATATCTTAGTTTTCAATTCCCTGCCCGTGTCTGCATTTAATAAAAATACAAGTAAGGAGTATATGTTTTTGGTTCTTATTTTGGTTGGCTTGGATATATCACGTTGCAATCTGTCATTATCAATCGAGAATCCTTTGTCAATATAGCATAAAAAATTAATTGAAAGACAACGGCTACTTCGTCTTCTGATTAAGATGCTATAAAATGCAATCAATTTTATATTGTTGAAAAAACAGGTCGAATATCACAGGTACACATCTGGTGTTCATGGAAATTCCGACGGTTGACTTACAGACATGTTCATGTAAAGTGTCAAATAGAAACTGCAATCACCACCTTCTCTTCTTCAGTGTGCTTGTATTTAGAGTTTTGTTGGATAAAATGCGTATCATGATACCCCCATGACTTGACCAAGTTGATTTGTATATATGCCTTTAGACTTCTTATAGCTGTTTTGAATGATCGGTGTCCATAAATAACTTACACATGAAGTGGATCCTTAACCGCTATGAGTATCTCAGTATAAAGCAGTATAGACGGTTTGATGGAACATTTGCTGGATCAGGCAACATACCTCTGATTGTGTTCAATACAAATATGGTAACCACAATTACTATCTCTTATAGGTATATCAAAAGAACAAAATACTGACATATGAGCTTGGAGGATTTCGTCATTTGAAAGTAGAAATAAAATTTCAAAATCTTTTATGACACGTTTTATCATTAAACATGGAAACAATTTCTAGAACCTGTAGCATCTGCACAGAAACCATACCTTAATATCGATATCGGAGATTATTACATAGACTGTTGATATTGGAGATGATTACGAAACTGTCGATATCGGAGATGATTACACAGACTATTGTTATCAGAGATGATTATATAGACTATCGATATCGGAGATGATAACACAGACTGTTGATATCGGAGATAATAACACAGACTGTTGATATCGGATATGATTGCATAGACCGTCAATATGAGAGATGATTATACAGACTGTCGATATCGGAGATGATTACACAGAGTGTCGATATCGGAGATGATAAGACTGACTGTAGATATCGGAGATGATGACACTGACTGTCGATATCGGAGATGATAACACAGACTTTCGATATCGGATATCATTCCATAGGCAGTTGATATCAGAGATGATAACAATGACTGTCGATACCGGAGATGATTACACAGACTGTCGACATCGGATATGATTGCATAGACTGTCGATATCAGAGATGATTACACTGACTCGAGATCGGAGATGATTACATATACTGTCGATATCGGAGATGATTGCATAAACTGTCGATATGAGAGATATTTACTCAGACCGTAAATATCGGAGATGATTACACTGACTCTCGACATTTCACATGGTTACATAGACTGTATAGGAGATTATGCAATGACTGTCGATATCGGAGATAATTGCATTGACTGTCGATATCGGAAATAATACCATAAACTGTCGATATTGGAGATGATCACAAATACTATCGATATCGGAGACGATTACATAGACTGTCGATATCAGGGGTGATTTATTTATTCAGATGACATTTCATGACACCGAGCATTAACATAAGTATCCACAGAATATCTGACATTGCCCGTTTTATGATATAGTTCGGGGAAGTGCAATATGCATTAATTTTGAATGTTTTTTTCTCTTAATGGGTCATTGTATGA
Organism: Atrina japonica; assembly: GCA_030159075.1. NCBI lineage: Eukaryota > Metazoa > Mollusca > Bivalvia > Pterioida > Pinnidae > Atrina > Atrina japonica. Next base: position 404,854 of record BROG01000538.1, read on the forward strand.
GTAAGTGTTTCTATTTTCTATACAGACGAATATAATCGATTTGAGCATCATTTCGTGTAATTGTTTGATATTTGTGTTCCCGTCTCCACATAAATGAATGTTTTAGTGGTCATATTTAGCGTTATGCATATAAAATTTAGTTTTAAGGGATTTAGTATGACAGATATATATAAGCCTTTGTTAGTATTGTCTGTAAAATTATGTAAATTTCATACACGTTCGTTCTTTTTCCTTACAAAATTGTGCAAGTGACATCCGATAGTTCAATCCTAAACCAATCAGAGAGGGGAGCTTTCACACCATGGCAACGCCGAAGAAAAATATATCAAGGCATCGAATATAATATACCAGTCAAAGGTTGAATTGTGTTTGCTTCAATGATGTTTATAGCCAAAATCAACGATTTGTCAGGTATATGGTGCCAGTCATCTTTTAATGGAGGGGGAGAGAATCCAGTTATAATATACCCTAGGGGAGACAAATAGACTTATTCAACTAAACTGGCAAACCTTTCATGAAACCAGCTATGTTTCATGGGGGGGGGGGGGGGTCGAATCCGCACAGACTAGATATGAGAGACTTCAAGGCTTAAAGTGCGATGATCTTAACGGCCATGGAAGCGCATTCAAATGTTGAAGGCGATATATGAAACTTAAGGTACTTATTACTGCAAAGCTCATAAATATAGGAAATCACTTTCCTTTCACAATTTCGCGAATTTTACATGAAAACAAACTTTTCAACATAAATGACTGAAGCATGGAGATACATGAAACCATTTTTATGATTTGAAACGAATATGCTATCTTTCGTAACAGGGCGAAATTAACCCGGGTAGAAAATATCCATATATAAATATATATATATATATATATATATATATATATATATATATATATATATATATATATATATATATATATATATATATATATATATATATATATACATACATACATACATACATACATACAAAATATATTTGTGTATTATTATAAATGTAAACGACGAAATATAAATAATGATACTTACCAACACATGCCCCATCTTCATATTGTCTGACTCAAATAATGTGCACATCCCTATTAGCTATAAATGTTTCTCCTATAAGTTTGAATCACCATTCAAGGTTAACATGGGGCTTCGTCTGTATTAAACATGCATAATTTCACAAAAATAAAAACATCTTATGATATTTAAATCATTATTACCTTTTATTAAAGAATGTAAATCCGCATGTACATTACAATTTTATTGTTTTTTCCAATGAAAAGCAGAGAAATTTTACGCATTTCCCTTCTGTGGCCTCAGTGGAATGTTAATGAATTACGGAATTACCATTATACGAACGTGTCAGATAGAGAGAAGAGTTTGAACTCTTGCTAAACACTTTGTGATTGATTATTTGTTATCAGTATTGTAGCATGCAATAAAACGATTCAATGTTCTTTTTAAGCACTGTTGAATGCAGCTGATAATTGGTGTGGCAATATTCCGAACCGGGGGGAATTCTAAATCTTATCGTCCATCAGGCGACTTCCAGTAACTATTCTAATAAGTGCTTTCCTCGGTTTGAATGCTACATTCTAATGGTTGTAATAGCTACAACTATACTTAATTCTATATAATTCAATATCATCAGATTGCTTTCTGTACTTTGAATTATGTCCAATAAATTAACAAAGAGCTAGACACGAGGTTTCAAACATGTGGTCTGATTTAAGAGACCGGGGCCCGAATTCACTAAATTTAATCAATATTCAAGCTCAACTTTCATACTTTTATTTTGACTATAAAGTCGTCTGTTAAACTTCTGGATATGACTTGATAGGAAACACAAATGTATTCTCCTTCATTCACATACAAAATTGTGGTCACGTTTAGGATTTCCCTGTCAACAGTGAATTAATACATTGATTACGGTACTCAAAATGTGAATATGTACTCAAACTAAACTTGGATTTCTTTTTTAGAAAAAGAATAATTTTAATTACTTTTTACAATTGCGTGTCATTAATCTACAAAAATTTCCAGCTGATGTATACATATTATGTATCGTACAAAGGTTAGTTGAGCATGAGTATTGAGTAAATTTGATTACTCTCACCGAATGTGCTCAGTGCTTAAGCTCGACTAATCATTTATCATTTTGATTTGTACATGCTGCGGGTTTAACAAAATAAAATCACGTAATTATTTTTTTTTTCATTCATATCAAGCTTACGTCAAATTTATGATCTGTAAAAACAGTGTGAGTATAGTGCTCAAAATTAGAGTAATTACTGTTCTTAAACTATTTTCTGATATTTATAAATTTTTATTCAGGTGAGCGATATTTTTAATTTTCATTAAAAGGTCAACAGGTACAATGTATGTTGTTTTTAAAACATATTTTCGTTTCTTACTACATGGATTGATATACGAGATATGCACAGGCATAAAATTTCTTATATCCGTATATATTTTGTGAAAACTGGTTTGAGAAACTCATTTTTGGCAATTATTCACTTGCAATTAATTAATTAATTCAAACTTACTATTTGAATACGACATACCACACTGGACTGGACCTTATTTTCACAAAATACACGTATACAGAAATATTATATTTTGCAAGCCTGTGCATTGGCGTCAGACGCAAATTGAAAGTGGGGGGGGGGGGGCTAAACCAACTTAAAACACACACACACGCCAGAAACACCTATGTCTGTCTTTGCAAAAAAGTGGCCTCCACCCCCCGGTTCCGACGCCTATGCTGTGTATAAATCTTATTTGATATTGTACATGGAGTACAAGTCGTAAAAGTAGACAAGTTCAAAAGGTCTCTTTAACAATTGTATGCCATAAAAATACAAAACTGTTCAGTTGCAAGTCTACAAAGTTAGTTAAGCTTGAGTAAACTTGGTGGCGGTAGGCTCTTGGACAGAAGTAACTATTTGCTCAATACTCAAGCTCAACTTTTATTTGCTAATTTTGACAAGATAATCGTTAGTTAAACTTTTCGATTTTTCTGAATAGGAAACATATTATCATTTTTTCACCAATTAAATAAAAATAATTGGTCCATGCATATGATTTTGATGTAAAATGAATAAAATTGTTGAGTAAGTTACTCAAAATTTGAGTAACGAAGTCGAAGAATGTTTTAATATTTCTAAAGTTTTCTGCCACTGAAAAATATTTAATTTTCATCACAATTTACAATCGTATTTCATCAATATACACACATATGCAGTTGCAGCATGGACTACATTTTGTGTGTTTTACTTTAAAATCACGAATACTGAGTTCTGAGAAAATTTGGTGAATTTCGGGCCACAAGTAGATAAACTTACATTACAAAATATTTACTTTATTTTTATTCAGATGGCATTTTGGAAGTGAAAATCACCTAGACAACATTGCTGTACATGTTATTACACATCGTAACATCCTAATAATCAAAATCAATATTATACTAAGGCAATATTTAATTGCCGTCCACAGCATAGTTTTTTTTCAAAACTGTTAAATTTAATTTACTACGATTATCGTGATTCAATCCGTTAAATACAGCATTTCTCTGTTGTAACTGCAATATGAAAGTGATCCCAAGGTCAAACACTCGAAGACTATGGCGTGTCAAACGCTGCAATATTCGATAATTTCATATTTATGTTCAAAATTTTATATTTGTATTCAATAATTGTGAACATATGTGCAATATCTTATATTTGTTTTCAATGATTGTATATTTGTGTAATAACATATATTTTTATTCGATAATTTTAAATATAATTATGTGCAAAAAAGTACTTTTTGCAATAAATATTTATGTACAATAACATATATATTACATTAGAAAAAATATTTGTGTAATATATTTTTACAATTATTGAATACAAATATAAAATGTTGCATATACATTTATATTTACAATTATTATTTCGAACATAAATATAAGATTATCGAATAATACACCGTTTGACGCGCCATAGTTTACCATTTATAAGCTGGTGTGATTTGGGGAAAACGCGGTCCAAACCTTACATTGTCTATTTACATGTAATAACATTTGTTTACATCAATATCACACCTGCTTCCCAGACACTCGTTTATCTTCGTAAAAACACCGAAAAGTTAAAATAACATGAGCTGTCGTCAGCGGAAATCTTACATGTAGATTTCATGCAATATATTGTCTTATGTATATTAAAAAAAAGATCATATGGTAATTTATACAAAGAATAAACAAGCCAAACGTTAGATTGAATCCACCGACGCAAAGTAACTATCGGTATTTTTACGAAGACAACGGGAGCCGGCCTGGCTCAGTCGGTGGCGCGCTCGACTCTGGATCGTGAGGTCGTGAGTTCGAGTCCCGCCGGCGACAGGTTTGGTTTCCTGTCTTTCGGATGAGACAGTAAAAACTGGAGGCCCCGTGTCACAGTAGGTGTCGGCACGTTAAAGAACCCTCACGGCTCAATGGCCGTAAGTGCCGAGCATAGGCCAAAATTTGAAGCCCTTCACCGGCATTTGGTGACGTCTCCATATAAGTGAAATATTCTTGAGTGGGACGTTAAACAACAATAAACAAACAAACAAACAAACGAAGACAACGGAGTGTCAAAGAAGCACGTGTGATGTGCTTGTATTCATGATAATCTCGTGCAAAAAAGAACTATTATATGTGAGTAAAGATTTACACTCACAAATGTCTATCCTCTATAGAGGCTGTATCTTAAATTTAACCTTTTTCCGAATTTGAATTTCAGTTGGTTGTTGGGTTTTCTATAATCTTGGGAACATCCGAAAATCTAAGTTAACATAATCGACCATTTGGAATGTGTATCATACTCTTTTTGTACGTTCGCTGTCCTAACATTTAATTTCATCGATATTTTCATTCCAAATTTGTGCGTTGCTAAATGCCATAAATCACACAAATTAACTCGGTGCATTATATTTCATCTATAGAATTGTTCATTTTTAATGTCGCTTCGGTGTTTTTGGTGATACAGAAGGGAAGAACATAAAGCAATATGAGGCGAATGGTTTCTTTGCATTCTCTGACATATCCTGATTGATTAAGATTACGATCCCGAAGACCAAAACACAAATCGCTGTATCACATTTAAGAGATATGATATTCGTAACAGAATTAGTTTGCACAACTTGAAATAGATGTTATTTGGACATGAGTCATACCACATACAATTTCTGTGTTCATTGCATACTCTCTTTGTTCTGCTTCATCTTATTTTCGGTTTTATGCAAACACATTTTAATTTCCAAATTGCACTGTATTATTTTTGGCACACACATTTTACATGCAATAATCAGTTTTCATAGATATAAAAAAAAACTAAGATACCAAAGTATAAATCATTAGGATGTCCAGGACATGGGTACAAATCTGGTAAAAAAAATTGGACAAACACGGACCTCTTGAAATCAAGAGGTAGGATAGGTGCCGTGGAGGAGCAAGCATCCCCTACTAACCTTCACATTGGTTTTACATGTAAACTATAATTTCATATGCACTTGATGTTTTTACAAAGTCATGCTTTCTTTTGTTTATAGCAATTAATTTACGTACACTTGCAAGTACATTACAATTATCCTGTCATTGATTATATTCATTGAACGTTTCACCCCATATGATATTTTGATGTGACGGTAAACGTTAACTTTAACATCACTTAATGTGACAATTTTTCCTAGCTAAGACCAAATATTTTATCTTTAAACGTTGTGACGCATAGGAAACTCTTCACATTGACACACTTTGTTTTACGTTTTACACATTTCGTCCTGTGCTATGGGTTGATGCTATTGTCACAAATTTTGACTAAAGCTGTGGGCTGATGCTAATGTCACATATTTTTACCTGTGTTATGGACTGATGGTAATGTCACAAATTTTGACCTGTGCTATGGACTGATGCTAATGTCACAAATTTTGACATGTGCTGATTACATAAAGAGCGTGGGCATCGGCGTAAGGAAAACGTTTAGAGGAAAACATTCCGTGCATACTTATTTGAAAAGAAGCATCAACGTATCTGCTTTTACGTTGATAATGGTTTTAGTATTTAACTTTGAGTGTACATGATCTGCTAAATCTTGGTGCGACAGGACACTTTTCTGGACCAGCGTCAAATCAAATGCAGAGCAGTTACCAGAACCAACTTTGGAGCCAACAATATGGCAGCAATGGCAGTTTTAGTTTTACATTTAAATGAGTTTATGGAGGTTTAGATCTACAATAAATTTGATCATTGAAAATCACCTTGCATGCATGAACGCACTATAAAATGCTCCAAGTCATCAAACAATTCATTGCAATCATCACACTGGAAGCGTGTTCACCTGGTGGACGCCATTTTAAATACAAATTGTACCACTTGCACTACCTCACGAAGAGGAGCACGTGGAACAATGCTCCGAATATGTTCTGCTGCACTTGATTGAAAAGGTCGCTGTTCGGGTCACTCAGAATTAGAAATCAACTCCACCCCTCTGTTGTGGTCGCGCAGAGTGTAGTGATATCCTCATTCAGTGTAAAGAGGGCCTTGATTAATATCATTAAATCAGGTCGTTATTTATTTCTTTCAAATTATTTTCCAGATTGTAAATGTACGAACTTCCATTGCTTCCCACCTTATATTAACGACAACATGAGACTCAAGGAAATCTATGTCTGTCTGTGTCATTCTGTCCCTTTCTATACAATTATAAACACAAGATGAAATATCTCAGAAAGTCTGTCACTTCTTGATACCTGGGAATTTTTGCACCTGGTTATTTTCGGCCCTTTTCACGGCAGAAAATATGTGCAACCGTCCTGAATTCGCCCTAAATCACCATAGTATCATAGATGCCATGATTGTCTATGCTTCAAACATATGGACATTTCGACTACATTGTAAATAGCGAAAATTAAATGAGAATAAATTTGCAGGTAAACAGCATAAAAATGTGAAGATTTTGTTATTTTTCAGTTTATCGTGTCCATGTGTTGACAAACGTGTAAAGAGAGTACACACTTCTGCAGTTGTGTGTATTCATAAAAACATTGTATTATGTTATGTTTTCGCACATATAGGGCCTACCCTTTAGTGCACAATGATGACCACAATTGTCCTTCGTATTTGACATGATTCTAAGCTGCAATGTAAATACCCCGTCGCTTTTAAATCCCCAAGTTCGCTTTATATTTCGTTCGAGAAGCGTACTTCAAACGTGTTATCTCTTTCCTGTACCACTTCAAATGTGTGGTGTTTTATCAACACGACAGCCGAAATATTTGTCAAGAATGTTCTTTCTCGAGTAGAATTTGTTAATGATTGCGACCGAGTTTAGACAACAACAAAACACAAGGTGATTCATTAGTGCCTATATAAATTAAGGGCGGATCCTCCGTTGACCTTAGAGGACTACGTACTTCGTTTCAGGTCGTAGGTATACCTTTGGGTCATTTAAGTGCGGGTGCACTTGAATTGATACGAACTTCAGTGTACACTTAGAATGCTCATTTAAAAATCTAATAATGCTTTTGAATTTCCAATAACTTACATTACAGATATGTCTTACATCTTCATCCGTTAGTTAGGGTGATACGGGTCACCAACAAACTACTTTTAATTTTTTTACGTAAGGAAGCAAATGTTGGTTGCTGCGGACAAGGTTGATATCTATATATTTTGCCAATAGTTAATTTGATTTTCATATAAACATGTAATGGCCTCGTAACTGTTTGGGACAAAAATGAAAAGCTCTTTCTGTTTCCGAATAGTAATTCTAAAATAACGAATATAATCTGGACTGATCTCCTAAATCTCCTAAAACACGTATAGGTTCCATTATACTTTTCCCCGTATATATATATATATATATATATATATATATATATATATATATATATATATATATATATATATATATATATATATATATATATATATATATATATATATATTCAAATAGGTAAAACTCACAATGTTCGGGTTTTACATATTAAAAATAAAAAAGACAACGCGGAATAAAACGTTAGCACTTTCATTCCTGAAGGCGTCTGAAGATTCCTTTAAATGAAGGCGCTAACGTTTTACCCTGCGTTGTTATTTGGTTTTTAATATATATATATTGTATATATAATGTGAAATGACACAAAATTTCACTTGTACTATGTACTAATGTCAATAATGTGGTATCTTTTGTTATTTTCCTTGCTTACCGAGTTATAGGACCATGGGTTTAAGTTTCAATCGCAAAATCTCTGACTTTCATGGCATTATACCCGGGATCTAGTGCCTCATTTACAAAATATATAATATCATAAATTGCGATGATCAAACATAAATCAGTTAATGATTTTCAGAATAACTACTCTTCGTACTGTGTGTAGTAAAAATAATCCTTTTTATACAACTGAATAGCGGTACCCAACGTACTTCTCGCCCCACGCCCACAGCTTAGCTGACATTAATCTAGCCCCACACCCACATCTCAGTTGACATTCATCTAGCCCCACGCCCGCAGCTAAATTGGACGAACATTCTACACCACACTCGTAGCTAATCTGGACGTATGCTAAACACACTCGCAGCTAATCTGGACTTATGCTAAACACACTCGCAGCTAACCTGGACGTATGCTAAACACACATTCGCAGCTAACCTGGACGTATACTAAACACACATTCGCAGCTAACCTGGACATATGTTGAACACACACTCGCAGTTAACCTGGACGTATGTTGAACACACACTCGCAGCTAACCTGGACGTATGTTGAACACACACTCGCAGCTAACCTGGACGTATGTTAAACACACACTCGCAGCTTAACTGGACGTACGTTAAACACACACTCGCAGGTAAGCTGGACGTACATTTAAAAACTGGCAACTAAATTATTTGCAAACATCTCGCCAGACAATCCAGTCACTGCTATGCATTGCAAACATCTCGCCCTACAGTCCCAGCTAAGCATTGCAAACATCTCATCCCAAAGTCCCAGCTAAGCATCGCAAACATCTCGCCCAACGGTCCCAGCTAAGCATTGCAAACATCTCGCCCCACAGTCCCAGCTAATCAATGCAAACATCTCTCCCCACAGTCCCAGCTAATCACTGCAAACATCTCGCCCCACAGTCCCAGCTAGTCAATGCAAAAAATCTCGCCCCGCAGTTCCAGCTAATCACTGCAAACATCTCGCCCCGCAGTTCCAGCTTATCACTGCAAACATCTCGCCCTACAGTCCCGGATAATCAATGCAAAAATCTCACCCCGCAGTTCCAGCTAAGCAAATCAAACATCTCGCCCCACAGTCCCAGCTAAACATGTAGTAATAAAAATATGTCGTTATAACGACATATATCTTGTTAAAACGACTTAATATGTCGTTATAACGAGATATGTATTATCTTGTTATAACAAGATATTATGTCGTTATAACAAGATATTATGTCGTAATAACAAGATATTATGTTGTTATAACGAGATATGAATTATCTTGTTATAACAAGATATTATGTCGTTATAACAAAATAATATGTCGTAATAACAAGATATTATGTCGTAATAACAAGATATTATGTTGTTATAACGAGATATGAATTATCTTGTTATAACAAGATATTATGTCGTAATAACAAGATATTATGTCGTAATAACAAGATATTATGTTGTTATAACAAGATATGAATTATCTTGTTATAACAAGATATTATGTCGTTATAACAAAATAGTATGTTGTAATAACAGGATATTATGTCGTAATAACAAGATATTATGTTGTTATAACAAGATATGAATTATCTTGTTATAACACGATATTATGTCGTAATAACAAGATAATATGTCGTAATTACGGAAGCGTATTTAGGCCACGAGTTGTCTTATAATTGTTAGTTATTAAGGTTTTATTTGAATTTTTTTCCCATCGTTGTTCTTAATAAGGCATAACTTCGCATTACTATCTGGTAATAATTGTGTTACAAGACACTAATCATGTTATATTGTATCATTCTTATTCAATATTATTATTAACGCAACCTTAGTTTAAAGAAGCTATATTTTATGAAAAATAAACCACTTCTAACTTTTCACGAAATACTCCTTTTTTAAGGCATTGTCTTGTGTAATATCACAACCTTCATTTATCTATTTCTATATATTTTAATGGTGTCTTAATTTAAGTTGTATTATGGTTTAACCCTTTCACCCCTGAAAATCTGAGTGGTATGCTCTTTTTATTTTTATGGTCTGTAGGGTTGAAAGTGTTAAATAGACCATTGTAACTCGCTGGCAAATTTTGTCGAGTCAGATTATATATTTTCATACCGTCGCAGGACAGAATATTTATTTTAAAGCAGACCAAAGACAGATTGTTTATATTCTTAAGTTTTTTTTTACTTTTGTAGTAAGAAAAGTATTATATTGCTGTGGCGGATAAAAAAATGTCATAGGGGAGTTGAGGGTGTAACATAAAAATATTTATACTGTTTAAAACTGATACATATCTACAATACATACGGCACTGCATATTGGATTAGTGAGGCAAGATTTCGCCACGGAAAAGGAGACACGCTCTCGTATCTTTCAGAAAATTTCAGAAATTTGGAATCCTGAACATACGGAAGTATGGAAGGAACGTGTAAAAAAATTATCTCGTGCGCACGACTTAATATTTTTTCTCTCTCATTTTTTATGCCGTGCGCACGACTTAATATTTTTTTTCTCTCTCATTTGTTATGTCGTGCGCACGACTTAATATTCTTTTTCGCACGACATAACAAATGAGAGAAAAAACATTAAGTCGTGCGCACGACATAACAAATGAGAAAAAAACATTAAGTCGTGCGCACGACATAACAAATGAGAAAAAAAAAACATTAAGTCGTGCGTCTGATAGACGGATCAAACCTCCAAAATGAAGTGAAATTCAACTCCGGCTAGGGGATTCTAGAGTATGTTCTCCAGATAAAAGTTGGAATGTTTCCAATTTGGAAGCCCAATGAAGCATTTTGTAACTGCCCCCCCCCCCCCCCGAAACAAATCATTTTTCCATATGCTCCAGGGAGTATACTAGTACTCTCTAGGAAATGTTAAATTTCACAAGTCCAGAGGTTCAAAGTTCATTATCTAGGTTCCAAACATTAAATCAGGAACTGGTTTTATCTCAAATTCATTAAACGGAGAGACTGATTATTTGTATATTTCAATTATTTGGGGGGGGGGGGGATTGTCAGCGTTTTTCTACTTCCTCGTGGTGGATTTGCAGAACAAATGGATGCAGATGACCATTGATGAAGTCAGCAACGAAACTTCTTTGATCTCAATTATATATAAATGTCTTTATGTATTAATCAAGAAAGAGGGGGGTAGCCAGTCGACAAAATTTTAGAGAAATACGGCGAGCGAAGCGAGTCGAAACTTTTTAAAAAATGATTTTCTTTAGCACCAGTTAAGGTCAGATTATTTATCAATTTGCTAATAAAGGACAGACTATTTCTTTTCAATGTTTTCAAGGCCAGAATATTAATTTAAAATTCTGCCAGCTCCCCCCCCCCCGCAGAATCAATAGTTATCGCCTTATATATCCCATTCCTTCCATATCTAGCATACAGAATGATGGCGAGAATGAACTGCCTGGGAGCTTAAAAATTAAAAACAAGTTAGTGCGTTAATATTAGAAATATGACACAATTATTTGGAAAAATATCAAACAGAAAATGTCTTATAACGGACCAATCTAATTATAAACCGATCTCTAATCTCTCCTGTTTTCTGATATGTCGCGTGCAGGATCTAACGCAATCCGCTATGGGGTCACGCGCGGATGACCTCGTAGAATTGTCATTTTCGACCCATGAAAAAGCGACTTACACAATCTTGTAAGCGATCTAATGGCAAAGAGATGTAAATTTTTTTTAACATTTTAAACAACACAAAATCCGAAAGTACAGAAAATATTTTCATAACGTTGGATAGATTCGAATCACCAAATACATTCCGATGGACTTTTGCGGACTGACGGTTTCCTTTTTATAAAATAAATTACATCTCTTTGTAATTTAATTTTGTAAGTCGCATTTTCATTGGTCGAACATTATAAACTTAAAAGAGGTCACTCGCACGTGACCCCATAGCGGATTGAGACATATCAGAAAACGGGAGCGGTGAGAGATCGGTTTTTAATCAGATTGATAACGGACAATTTAAAACAAAGCTTTTTTACATAACATACTCTTAATATTATCAGTTTTAATAAAACGTATTTATTAAGGTTGCAATAGTAACAATATTGAACAAGAATGATAAAATGTCACATGCCTTATTAAGAACAACGATGTGAAAAACAATGCAAACGAAACCTTAACAACTAACAATTATAAGACAACTCGTGGTCCTTATTTCATATCTCGTTATAACAACATAATATCTTGTTATTACGACATAATATCTTGTTATAACAAGATAATGCATATGTCGTTATAACGACATAATATCTTGTTATTACAATATAATATCTTGTTAATACGACATAATATCTCGTTATAACAAGATAATTCACATGTCGTTATAACAACATAATATCTTGTTATTACGACATAATATTTTGTTATAACGACATAATATTTTGTTATAACAAGATAATACATATCTCGTTATAACGACATAATATCTTGTTATTACGACATAATATCTTGTTATTAAGACATAATATCTTGTTATAACAAGATATTCCACATCTCGTTATAACAACATAATATCTTGTTATTACGACATAATATCTAGTTATTACGACATAATATCTTGTTATAACAAGATAATTCATATCTTGTTATAACAACATAATATCTTGTTATTACTACATAATATCTTGTTATTACGATATATTATTTTGTTATAACGACATAATATCTTGTTATTACGACATAATATATTGTTATAACAAAATAATTTATATCTCGTTATAACGACATAATATCTTGTTATAACGACATAATATTTTGTTATTACGATATAATATCTTGTTATAACAAGATAATTAATATGTCGTTATAACAACATAATAAGTCGTTATAACGACATATTTTTATTACTACATGTGGCACGTATCGGCTTCCGTAATATCGCCCTACAGTCCCAAATAATAAATCCAAACATCTCGCCCAAAGTCCCAGCGAAGCATTGAAAACATCTCGCCTCAGTTCCAGCTAAGCTTTGCAAACATCTCGCCTCACAGTAACAGCTAACTTAGTATACACCTCGCGGCATACCCGCTCTAAAATGAGCGTATATATACAAATCAAACAATCTTCGGGTAAAACAGTCTGAATTTTATCGCTTTTACGTAGTGGATATCGCTTATCATACAAAGCAACGGAAAGATATGATTGATCGCGTAATGTGCACAAATTTTGTTGATCCGCCGTAATCCTCTATCATAGGAACTTTAAAATTCACTTGTCGGGCGTCGATCTCAGGAAATGCTTGACCTCTCAATCATATCAACAGGAAAACCGAGACAACTTATAAGATTGTCATAACTCCACTCGTACTTAGCATTTGACAGACGACATGAAATTTGTACGCTGATTACTCGCCTTTAGAACAGAACGATGAACATCCCAACTGCAGTCTTTGTTTTTGTCGTAGCCATAGCCATCTCGGATGGGTTGATTGAGTCTGTGTTATCGCGGGAGAAACGTCAAAGCCAACCATTCAATCCCGATGTAAGTACTATGAATTTTATTGATGCAAGCCAAATTTTGTTTTGGAGTTTTTGGATATTTTGGGGTTTACGCTAGAACCCCCAGAGTTTTAAGTTTAATATGAAGCCTACAATACAATTGCTATGTGATCACAGTGCTGACGGGATATCGTATCTATCATATAAACTGAAAGTGTGGCTTGCACACAACACAACGCACCATGCCTTAGTGTATTGATGATTCGCACATTTTTAAAGCTAAACCGATTATAAGAAAGAAAAACGTCCTGTAAATATGATAAAATATATGCGTGACGTATGTTTCATACAAAATTGATTACAATATCTGGTTTAAACTGGGGCATTTGTAATTTGGTTATCGAAAAAGGTAAAATTAAGTTTTGGGATGTTGGCGTACATTATTTAGTGGACAGTGGACACAGGGCCATAAATCACGTACATTGTTTGGTTACGGTGAAATAAAATACAGACTTATGTCACAAAAGCTTTGGTTACGTTAAAACTCTTGAAATTCAGGGGATACGCACTTTTTAGTGATATCTGATCCCACTTCTGGATTTCCGGTTATCCATGTTTGATTCCATTTTAAAAATAAATCACGCTAACTTATTTATAAACAAGATTCTATGAGACATCATTCTTAATTAAACCATTATCTTACTTAGATAAGTTTCTTTCCAATTCACAATGAATGAAGAAATACTATATTCAACTGAAGAAAAAACAGGTACAGATGAGAAAAGCAAGGATTAGTCCATCAATTTTAGTATATATCTATATATTAATGATGATCCTTGTAAATACAAAGTAAGCCCAAAACATGAAATGATGTTTAAAGTGGTCAGGAGTGGATTGAACTAATTACCCCGAAGTCCACGATATGATTTACAATCTGAAGTGGGAAAGTAAGCACACGGGTTTACTCCCATTTTAGCGACAGTAAATTTCTTAAGTTGACTTTGGTATTTCACTTGACTTTTTTTTTCTGTTTATCTAAATAATCAATAACAATGAACTTTGATCGAAATATTGTAAACACTGAACTTGGTCAGAAAGTGTTTTGACTTCAACAGCAGTGTAACTTCAAAAAAATGTTTGGGCTCTGAAGATGTATGGCATTTATGATTGTTAAATTTGTTTTCCGGATTACTCTTAAGCCTCTTGACAACTTCTTATATTTAAACTACTTCCGGTAAATTTCAAAGATAATACGTCAACAAAGGCATCCTCATAATTAATCGCTACAATATCGTTTTCATCTTTTGAAAATGAATACCCTATTTTTCGATTTGTTTGATTGTTGTTTTACATCCCGTCAAGAATTTTTCACTTATATTGAGATGTCACCAGCTTTAGATTAAGTTCTATAAATTTTAACCTGTGCTATGGACTGACACCAATGCAGTGAGGGTTCTTTTACGTG
>BROG01000538.1:425000-519035 GCA_030159075.1 Atrina japonica
AACGCGAGTTACCTCGCTTTGTTCTAAGAAGTAAACCAAAATATGTGGGCCATTATTGTATATAACACAAAACAAATCCACATTTTCTTTGTTTTGTGATATTTATTTATTTACTTCGAAAAGAAAGTAAAGAATCATTCTGACTTCACAATTTTTAGAATGTCTAGACTTACAGTTTTTCCTTTTGTTCTCGATTGTAGGTTTAAAGTGGCCAACAAATTCGCTTACTTGGAGAATTGTAGGGACATCTCAGTTGAGTCGGAGGATAACACGATCGCAATACAGGTATTGTTTAGTTGTTTTTATTTGCGGATTTGCGGGGGATTTAATTGCGTTATATTCGCGGTCAAAAGAAAATATAGCGAAATTAAATACTCGTGAATATAATACCTTTACTTAAAGTGAATCTAATACCTCATACCTATGGAGTGAGTCTAATACATTATACTTATGGAGTGAATCTAATACCTCGTACTTATGAAGTGAATATATAAACAAACTACATATATGTTTCTACTTGTAATATCACTAAGCACGCGATCGTTGAAGCGAATCCATCCTCTACAACAATTAAAGGCAATCTGATGGTACGGATAGAAACATTATGTGGTGTATTTTTATTTATTACGTGTCCATTATTTTTCTATATGTGTACGCAAGTTTAGAATTTCTTGCTGTGGTTTCTCTTTTCCGCTTTTAACGACACCGTCAAATATTTTGGATGGCATGAATCCCATTTAGAATTTTTTTCCGGTGAAATGTCCGTATCTAACTACAGTGCAGTACGACATTACGTTTTGCATGGGCAAACTCTGTGCTGTAACGGTATGATTACACATGCATGTAATAAAATACCTTCTACTTATGAAATGAATATTATACCTTATACTTCTTATTACAGTTGTACCTGTTTTGGAAATGATCTTGTGTGGATTTTTAAACCCGTGAATAAGTTTTAGAAAAACGCGAAATTTTCTCGCCATGAAGTTACAAAACAATAAATCAGTTCAGCATGTCTAATGTTTCCAGTGTCTAGTCCGATATAATATACTTGTAAATCACGTCTTTAGACAAATTATCATGTATTGCTTCATCACTTTTTTATTGTGTAATCTCCGTTGATGTTTAGATACATCACTTGCAATTGTGCTATATTGTGTTATATTGTTTAATCTGATAACCTAGGTTTTCTGTTCTATATATTTCGATGTAAAAGGAGGATCGTCCAATATATTTTTGTTCTTTGTTCAGAAATTACGAGTAAATATGCATATATTTAGCGTTTCTGTCAATCAGACTTCATCAGTTGAGCTACAATTCTAAATAGATTTTCTAAACAGAAAGTGGTATCAGACAAGGCCAAATAATATATCTAAACGTATAGCCAAAATACCTCTTAGGGTGACCGTCTTATAATTAGATCATGATTTATCCCTATTTAATTGAAATATATCGTTGTTAAAGCGGATCAGTATCTTTAATTGTATATTCTCATTTCCATATTTTAAAAATCAACTTTAATCTGTCAAAGAGGCGCTGTTATTTTAGATAAATATGTACAGTGACTACACATTTGTATAATTATTTGATGCGTTTTATATCTATAGACGATCCTTCATCAATGCTTTCAACAAATGGCAAGCTGTTACTCCTCTGACAATACGAGAAACCACAGCAAGCAATGCTGATATTTTAATCAATTTCTATCGTCGTGATCACCGTGATGGAAGTCCGTTTGATGGAAGAGGTTTGTGATACTGATGGGTTTCCGTAAGCAGTAATTTGCGAGAGTTATTTCCATATTTGTGTTTCCTTAACAAATTAACCGAATTAAATGAAGTATTATTGCGTGTAAATAGTTCTAGAAAATTCTTTTTGTACAAAAATATTTATTTCAGTTCTATATCAATCTAAACAGCTAATTTTGATGAAAACTTATCAAGTTGATCCGCAATATGACCGTCAAAGGGGAATAACTCTCATAAGAGACTGCTTATGGAGACCCATCTATTACACTTGGGCAATATGATACAAAATATCAGAACATATGCTATAAATTTCTAGAACAATAAGATGTATTGTAGTCACAAACAAGATATACAAATACTAGAGTAAGAGGATATAATAGTATACACAATGCAAATAATCTTATTAATATGTTGCAAAATACTCAGCAATACTCCAAACACAAAGTATCAGATATAGAGATACTAAAAGAATAGGATAGAACCAATAATATACAAAATACTCGACTAACAGGAAACAAATACTAGACTTATAGAGAAAATATAATAAACATAACACCAAAGTTATAATGCTCAAGACGATCGTTTCTGTCAAATAGACTTCAACAGTTGAGTTCTAATCTTAAATAGATTTTCTAAAGGGAAGGTGGTATAATACCAGGCCAAATAATAAATCTAAATACATAGCCAAGCCCGTCTAAGAGTAACAACTGTAAAAAGATGAATATCTTAGCTTTTGAAGAATTTAGAATTTAAATGGTATTATCAGTGCCAAATATTACTTTAGTATAAGATTATCATCTGGTACCTAAATACCAGGTACTAGGTTTATGTATACCTCCGGGGACTCAAAGGGTCCACCAGAAGTGGCAACGACCTAGTGGTTATAATTATTACAATCATAACACCAAAGTTATAATGCTCAAGACGATCGTTTATGTCACTTTGATTTCATCAGCTTAATATTCATAATTAATCAGAATGTAAAAAGTGAAAATAGAGATAATAGATGGATAAACTGTGAGTGAAATAACTTTTTGATATTACAAATATAGAAACACTAATTGTGTGAATAATAGTTCAATATTTTGTCAATTTAAGGTTCGCTGTCCGGCCTTATCTATTTGGTAAATGAGCTATAATACAAATGGTTAAAGTTATTAAAGGCAGTATCCCTTTGTGAATATTGTAAACATAATACTTTAGTTGTAGTGTTGCAGTAACGTCGATACATGATAATCACTTGTGTCAGTAAGAATCCGTCAGCTGAACTCGAATTAAAAATGATGTAGTTTTCCGAAACAAAACGTGTTATGATAAAAGGCAAAAATCCACTTAATGTATTCCAAAATCCGTCTTAGTGTAACCACTGCAACAACATGTCTATCATAGCTATGTAGGACAATGTGGATATGTAAATACATACACCAATGCATTACATGTATAGTCGATTAAAATCTAACTGTTTTAAACAAAACTAATCTAATCATTAAATATTATGAATATGCAATGTAACGCGTCAGAAAACAATTTGCGTAAATATCAAATAATAAACGTTTCATCATGCTGAATCATTTTGAATCAATTTGTTTTTAAAATTCGTTTATACCTTAGTCGGATGTATAGACATACCTACGTTACTTTATCATTTCAGTTTGATATGAAAATGACTTTAATTACAATAATGCTTTATTACTAGAATTAATGTATACAGAGTTTGTTAGTACACATAATAGTTTATAGTATTTTGAGTGTGTGTATGTAGTTTGTAACAACATATGGAATTTTATAGTTTTATAGGATAGGTATCTTGTTTGTAAGAACATATGTAATTTTATAGTTTTATAGGATAGGTATCTTGTTTGTAAGAACATATGGAATTTTATAGTTTTATAGGATAGGTATCTTGTTTGTAAGAACATATGTAATTTCTGTAGGATTTTGAGTACATGTTTGTAGTTTGAAAGTATATTATAATATTTATTGGTATTTTCAGTATATGTTTATGGATTATAAGTACATATGGAATTTTATAATTTTTGAGTATAAAATATATATGCAATTTGTAAGTACATATATTTTGAGTACAAGTTTAATGGTGTCCGTTTACAAGGTTTTCATCGAACGTATATTTTAGGGCGTTAACCATACATCAATCATTCAAAAATTCCAACTTCTAACTGTTTCTGCAGATTTGAAATACATGTAATATAGTACACTAAAGCTAAGCCTTTTTCAATGATATTCAGTGTGTGTCATTTTTCCGATGCATTTTATAACGTTTATTGTGATATTAATCACATAAGCAGAAAAATATATTGCAATGATAACTTTGTTAAACTAAGCCATCTTTACACATATGTATTTCTGCACGAATAATGAAATTTTTCCCCATTTACATTACTTTCTATAAGGTGTAAACAAAGTCAGGGAACTAGTGTAGAAGATTGTATAACTAGATTGTATAAGTTGTAGGATTGACTGTAATTATAAGTATAGACTCATAAATGGTATTCCATTGATAGTTTCTCGCTTGTCTTGATTTAAACACACACACACACACACACACACACACACACACACACACACACCCGCGCGCACACACACACACACACGCACACATACACGCACACACACGCACACACACATACACACGCACACAGGCACACACACAAACACGCACACACACGCACACACACATACAGACACACACACGCACACACACACACACACACACACACACACACACACACACACACACACACACACACACACACACACACATTTTTCACTTCTTCTAGACTCCTGTAGTAGCTTGGTTATTGTGGCAATTCAAGTCTTTGATTTATCATATATCCTGAATTGTTTTTTGTAAAACTATAACTTTGGTATTTTAATCATACTTCTATCTAATATAATTCATTGCGTCGTTTTAAGTATTACATCCCCTTACATCCCCTTAACACTACAGTGTCCAAGACGCTTGTGTGAGTTTTTTGATGAACTAATTGTAGAAAATGTCGGATTTAAAGTTTTTTACTATTTATATACATGTATTTTAAGTTGATGTAGTGATCTCATCAAGTAATAAGGAAACAATTATGTTGACGTGAAAATAGAAAAAAGAATTGATGACATGAAAAAAATAAAAATAAATAATGTTTATGTGAAAATTTGACCTTATACCCAAAAGCAATGAAAGAACACCTTTAGATTAAACAGAGAGGGGATGGTGAATATTTTCTAATTGCCTTTTAATAAATTGTCGTGTTATATTGTATAAACATTGCTATTTTGTAGGAGGGACTTTGGCGCATGCGTTTTTCCCAGGTACATCTGACATATCCGGTGACACTCACTTTGATGACGATGAACAATGGACGATAGCATCATCTGAAGGAACAAACCTCGAAATAGTTGCTGCTCACGAATTTGGACATGCTTTGGGTCTTAGTCACTCAAATGTTCCCGAGGCACTTATGGCGCCATACTATCAGGGTTATGATCCAAATTATGGTCTGCATAATGATGACATCCGGGGAATTCAGAGTCTTTATGGTATTATATAAATACAGAGTCATATATGCATGAATTACCATTCACTAAATTGCATATACAATAATGATAAAAGCATACATATATATATATATATATATATATATATATATATATATATATATATATATACATGTATATATATATATATATATATATATATATATATATATATATAGACAAACATGTAAAACGTAAAACAGAATGATAAATGAATGATTTATGTACTGTTCTAGACTGAAAATCATCTAGTGAATAGTTATCAGATTTGGTTATCCGTATTTATCGCTCATACCAACACTTCGTATGCTAATTATTTTGAGAATTTTAACTCTTCTTTGATACTTAAAATTATTTTCCAAATTATTTTCCAAATATTGTACGTAAATATACTATATTTCTTGCAGGCGGTCGACGAGCAACTCAAAGGCCGCCCATGACTACAACAAGACGCCCACGTACAACAAGACGACCAACCACTAGTGGTACCACTGGGAATGAGAACATATGTCAGCTAAAGTTTGATGGCATCTTTAATGGTAATTAGTACTTTGTGATAATGAACAACACTGATTATTTACCAGAATCGGCAGTAAACCCAATATCTTACAAATGGCTGAATAAAGACCAGCAAATGTAAATGAACATAAGTAGTTTGCAACTAGACAGTTCAATATTGCAATATCGATTTGTATAAATATTACAATAAGTTATAATGCCCAAGACGATCGTTTCTGTCAATCAGACTTCATCAGTTGAGCTCAAATTTTCAATAGGTTTTCTAAAGTGAAAGTGGTGTCAGACAAGACCAAAGAATAAATCTAAACATATAATTAAAATCCGTCTAAGAGTAACCACTGTAAAAGATGGCTATCCTAGCTTAAGGAGAATTTAGTAATTTAAAAGTGCAGTCAGTGCCAAATATTGCTTTAGTATAAGATTATCGGCTGGTACCGAAATACCAGGTACTAGGTTTATGTATACCCTCGGGGACTCAAACGGTCCACCAGCAGTGGCAACGACCTAGTGGTTATGAATACTATAGACATAATACCAACATTCTTGAACTACAGGTTTAACTGCTATATACGGGTAGATTTGTATAACATTTTTGAACTTCAGGTGTAACTGCTATATAGTGCTAGATTTGTGGAACATTCCTGAGCTATAGGTTTAACAAAGATAATTTTTAAAGCGCGCGATTTTTCATCGTCTCGCTGATATGGCTCCAAGGGTCATGACAACTATTACATTTGATTGCATTCAATGCCGTTAGAATTTGTCGTCGTTATATGTTATATTCTTTTAAAATCTCCTCTGAATCCGCTAATGGATCAAGACCATAATTTTTTATATCTTCTTTTGAGTATCATGTTCAGTATTTGTATGATGTATTCCCGACAAGCAAAATACATTCCCTTATTGGCTTAAAATAGAACATACAGGTCGGTACATACTTTCGTCTTTTATGTAGTATTTAGTAGAAAAATAACCTGAACTGCCAGAACTGTACAAATATCTTTATTTGATCAAACCTGTCGGATGATCATTCAAGGATTTGTTCAGTTATGTTTTTATTATTCATTTTCTTCTTAGCTATTTGAGACTGAGACTCGTGGCACTTAAACTCATGGCGAAATTGTTATTGATGGAAAAAATATAATTTATAATTTGATTGCAGGACATGATAGAAATATGTATGCTGTGAGGGGAAAGTACATATACAAGTTCAATTCCAATGGGGTTGGCATTCAAGGCAGTTTTACAAAGAATGTACGTCGTGTGTATCCAAGAGCTCCGAAGAGCCCAAATGCTATTGTCGGTCTTCCAGATTACCAACGGGTATACATGTTCAAAGGTAAAATCTTAATTATGTTATCTTTTCATAAATAACGCTTTTCGAAAAAGACGTGTTCTGACCAATATATAATTATTGATTTGAGAGCGTCGACAAAGTTGCATATGTCTGCGAACACAAGATGGATACTGTCGACAAATTTAAAGATATAATCTGAACAGAAGAACGATAATGTCAACAAATTTAAGGATATAATCTGAATAGAAGAACGGTAATGTCAACAAATTTAAGGATATAATCTGAGCAGAAAAACGATGTCGATAAGATTAATGATCAGAACAAATGGATGATGTGGTCAATACATTTATACATCTTATCACAAGCTGAGTATGTTGGCAAGTTCGAGTATATATTATTAACTTTATAATTAACTATATCATTAACTTTATATTTAAAGTTTATGAAAATGTCGACAAATGGGCGATATGGACGAAACAAAATGTTGATGGAGTTCACGAGTAATTGTAAATGTTATATAAGTGTCATATATGTGTGTAGAAAATCTCATTGCTAGTATTGCTATGTTACTTACATATCTATATGCCATATTTAGGTGATATTATACCCATGTTGTTAATTTTTATGATTTACAAAATGTGACATACTAAATGATATACATACATAATATACATACATTACACCTCAACAAACGAACACTGTAACGACATAACAAAAGCTTGTCTAAGATAAACGGAACCTCCACTTCAAAGGCTTGTAAATTATGTATTGCATGTATTTCAGTCCAGTAAATTAGGCTAGACCCCATTATAATTATTATCTGAATAAATATTGTTTTATATAACTGGTAGACCCCGATATAGTCACCATCTGGATATACATTATTTTATATATTGTGTAGACCCCATTATAATCATTATTTGGATAAACATTTTTCATATAATGGATAGATCTTGCTATAATCATTATCTGGATAAACATGTTTTTATATAACGGCTAGACCCCGTTATAATCATTATCTGGATAAACATTATTTTACATAGCGGCTATTTCCCGTTATAATCATTATCTGGCTAAACATTGTTTTATATAACGGATAGACCCGTTATAACCATTATCCTTGTAAACATTGTTTTATATAACGGATAGACCCGTTATAATCATTATCTGGGTAAACATTGTTTTATATCGGATAGGCCCGTTACAACCATTATATGGGTAAACATTGTTTTCTATAGCGGCTGGACTCCATTATCATCATTATCTGGATAATTGCTTAGAGAAATATCTGGATAAACATTACCTTATATAACGGATAGACCCGTTACAAACATTATCTGGGTAAACATTGTTTTATATAGCGGCTAGACCCCGTTATAATCATTATCTGGATAAACATTATTTTTTCGAATACCTGTAGATGGAGTGTTCTGTAATGTTGAAATGAAGCATGCTGAAATGTTACAGTTGTATTATAATCTTCCCAACTGTATTCCATGGATAGATATGACATTCATTTCTAATTTATCCGTTTTTTCGTGTAATGTCCCGTTCTATATTTCATTTACTGCATATAACAGATAATTAATAATTATATTTTGAATTCACACTGACGACAAAACTGACGAATTCGACTTCCCCGTTGTCAATTTTCCAAATTTAAGTAGTTATGAAAAATTAATGTCAGTTTCGAAAGAAAAACTAGATAAAACGGGAGAAAAACTAGGTTGAACTCATGTGATTTTTTTGTACCACTTTTGAGTTTACTGGGAAACAAAGTTTAACTGCGCCGAAATAACATTAAAATTGTTGTTGTTTTTGCCGCGGTAACATTTAGTTTCCCTCAATTAAACTAGAATTTTCCTGAGTTAACTAGGTCTAACTAATTGTTGTAATTAAACCACATTTTTCTCTAGTAAATTAATTATAGTAGTTTTGGCGCAGGCGTGATACCTTGTTAGCAGTTACAGTGTTTCACTGGGTGAAATGTTGAATTGCCTTAGGTTAGGTTAGATGGTGGTTGTTGAATCCTCTGTAATGGTTATGTGGTTATGACGAGTATTCATCCCCCATATATTTCATATGAATTTGACTGTGAATTGGCGGTGGGTGTCATCGGTCAACAAAGGCCTCTTATCCCATCTCTTGATTTCTAGTTGTCCGTGTTTGTGAAATGTTCATGAATATTGAAGATTAATACTCGGGTATCTGATTTTTATATACACACAATAGACACAGTCTGGTTGCTTAGTGAATTTCTACTCACAAATAAAAGAAGTGAATATTGTATATTAATAGTGAAAGTGAATTAATTGTCGTTTACATTTACACTTCATATCTTCTTTTATTCATTTACATATGGACACAGGGGGAAAGCTATTTCGGTACACACAGTTTAAACTTGACAATGGATATCCAAAACGTTTGTACAGATCCAGTAATTTCTTCAACAAAATTCAAGCGGCAGTGCAGTGGTCTAGTGGACATGTGTATGTGTTTAAGGTAAGACTGGTCCACATTGAATGTAGATGTGATTGTTTTCTAAATTTAGGCCACTCCTTGACAGATTGTGATGATATAGTGATAGCATGACATGCAAGAAATCAGATAGAAATAATTTTCTCAGAAAAAAATATTTGACACATTTACACGTTTAGTAACCGTAACAGAAGTGTTTATATTGTACTTCATGCTTATCAGATTCACATATATACATTAACTCACAAAACAAACATTATGTATGTAATTTAGACATTTTATATACATATATAAATATATACACCAACTTACAAGCCAAACATTATGTATGTCATTTAGATATTTTCAAACTTACAAACCAAACATTATGTATGTAATGTAAATATTATTCATATTTATACACCAGCTTACAAGTCAAACATTTTGATTGTAATTTAGATATTTTTCTGCACTTTTTTTTCTATCTCGGTTCTCTCTTTAGCTCCCATTTTAAATATCATCTTTTGCTATTTTGCCATAATAATATAATCAACACATATTAAACTGTTGCTACATCATGCTACATCTTATGATAAAGGAAGTTTCTCTATGTAGTAAGAATGTGAAGAAAGGGAAAAAAGCATCAATGACTAATGTCATCTGTTGTATTTTATTTTTCGAGATCTTAAACTGTACTCATTTTGTTATTCAAAGGGAGACAAGTACAGTATATGGGCTGAGGGTTATCGATCACCGCCGAGTGGTTACCCAAGATCTATAAGCAGGGAATTGACAGGAATACCATCGAACGTGGAAGCTGCCATCCGTTGGAATAGGGTTACATATCTCTTTAAAGGAATGAAGTAAGTTATAATCAGCCAGTTCATCCGATCAAATGACCTGTCCAGTTTCTATTTTTAGTTAAATCAGTAATTGATTTACTTTAACTGCTATATAAAACAACATACGGATAATCGCAATCGTTAAACTAAAAGATTTTGTTTGTATCCTAAAGGCGGCCCATGACCGCCCATTTACGCTCAGTTATGACGTCACTTTTGTTTTAACTGGTAATGTGCTTTGAATCATGCTTATTTAAATTTATAACCTTTCTATGAATTACACTTCAAAAAGCTGTTTGCAAGTAATTTGAATTTGAAGATAGCAAAAGAAAAATAATAATAATGATTCGGACTGACATGAACATGGCGGCGTTGCCTAATATTCAAGTCTATCTCAGATAAGCAATTTCATAATATGGGTTATAGTCTCACCTCATACCTATCACAACTTAATTAAATTGACTGATTCGTAGCCATGTTTTTAGTTCATCGTATTCATCGATTGCTGACTAGTCCACATTATCTGTTTGATTATAAAATTATTTATCAAAGTATACTTACCTACGTAGTTACCACAATGAGGTTTGGTGTTTGAATTGACATATTACTGTCTGTATAAATGAATTAATAATAACTTCGCTGGCAGAAGTAGCAATTAAAATGATAAGTATATCTTGATGTACTATGAAGAAGTTGAAGAGTAATTTTAAAATAAAATATTCCATGGGTACGAGGTACGACTCAGCCAATTATTTTGGGTACGAGGCTGCCAAAGTGGGTACGAATTACGACAGGTACAAGTTGACCAGCATCAGTATCACGATCTATTCATCAGAGCTGAGACGAAATCAGGTCGCACCGTACCAAATATACTTAACACAAAACACGAACTTGTAACTAATTGACCTAGTTGTGATTAATATGTCACGAAAGTGTATGTGTGAATCAGAGAACATTTTACGATATTTCTTGTCAGCGAGTTTCAGCGGTTATGGGCCTTTAATACTTTCAATGTGATCGTACATTCCTTTGTTATCAAAGAATCATCCACTTGAGGTAGAATAGTGTTAGATCATTATGACTTGGTGTATTTTTGTAAGTACAGCTAGTTTATCATGTTTTCCTTTTTTGATCAGTGTTTCACTCCACACTCAACAATTTTTCTTATATATGGCGGCGACCAGAGAGAACCCGGTTATAATATACC
Organism: Atrina japonica; assembly: GCA_030159075.1. Taxonomy (NCBI): domain Eukaryota; kingdom Metazoa; phylum Mollusca; class Bivalvia; order Pterioida; family Pinnidae; genus Atrina; species Atrina japonica. The sequence goes on from BROG01000538.1 coordinate 436,623, forward strand.
CGGGAAGAAACCACTGGCCTACCGGGTGTAAACTGGCAAACATTCTCACAAAATTTATCTGGGTCGAACCTGCACTGATCAGAAGTTAGAGACTTAATGATTTAAAAGGCGATACTCTTATCACTCGGGCACGGGGAGTCCCTTCCTTTTCTAACGATCCCGTAAATTGATTACTTATCTTATAAACTGATTTTTGCAATTTCATGTCCAGAAATTGTAAACATACAATTATTTCTTTACAGTTATTTCAAATTTGATGACAGAAACCGGAGCAAATACCCCGGATACCCTAAACCGAAAGCCGGACCATGGTTAGGATGTGGACGATACAGTCCAAAGTGATAAGATCATAGGTTATCAACATTAGAAATAGAATACTTTGTGATGAAATCAATACATTTTAAACATAATATATCTAGCGGCATTTTAAATTAAATAGACCCTGTAAAACAGTTAAGCGAAAAAGTTTATTCTAGCTTAAATACATAGACGCAGCAAGGATATTATGCTGAAATATTAAAAGATGGTAAATACCTTACCTACCTTACCAATGTCTCGTGCTTTTCAGACATGCAAAATCATTTTATTTTCAAGTGTTTACTCTCCATATTATATTGGTTATACTAAATAAAATTGACTCGGAAGGATATTTGTGATTATTTTAACTTATCCTCTTTGAACTGACACTGCATATGTGACTACTTTCAGTACATACTCTTCATGTTTTTGAACTTCCGGATAACTAAGTATTTAACATTTTTCAAGCTTTAATGATCAAGTGCGTTGTCTATTGTGTCAGAAACATCTATGGTAAGTGACAACAGTATTTGTATTTACCTTTTGTGTTGATAACTTCTGTTAATAAAAGCGCGATAACTCTTTCAAATTAATTCAAAAATAATTTGCTTTGTAAATGTTGTTCCAACAACAGGTGAGTCTAACTGACTAACCAAGGTCGGTAATTTAATGATATATATTACGTTATTAAGACGTAGGAATACTTTAGTTATATAAATCATGATGGTAGCGTATGTGTACGTTTTTCTTTTTCCATGGGATCATTTAAGTAAAACTTTTATTGTCAGTTTTTATATATTCTGAGGGCGTGGCAAGCGTTCACATTAGAATTGCAAATTAAACAAATTACTCATTCTGAAAAGTACTCCTCGAAACTGTAAAGAAAATGCTAATATTTATAAACCCCGGAGCTTACGGAATTTGCTCCTAGACCCCAACGAGTTTTGTTTTGACTTGGCCTATTGGGAGTATTTATCGGTCCCCAGACCTCACGTAAGTTTTGAGTACACATCACTTTGCTTACTATGCCCTGATGTATCATAGTGCTTTGGAGAATGCTGTGTGTCTTCAACATAAGTGTATTTGTAGTGTTAAATATTCAGTAACTACTCCGATCTTATTTGATATAATTGTATCGATAATTATGTATACATAGATACTTAAGTGACAACGAGAGTAGTCGTAATGGACATTGCATAGACATTACACTCAATCTAATGTGATTCTATATTTTACAGTTCTAATGTGTAATACTGAGAATTTGATGTGGTATAAACCTACACCTACAATAAACTAAAATCACTTTAACATAATGTGTCCATTGCTACTCCCACAGTCTTATAGATTAGAATAGATGCTTGATGTACAATGGTTCCATCAACATTATGTATTTGATATTCAGATTCAATCTTAGGAAGTCGTTGATCGGTGTATATGTCATTTCTCTTTTTGATACTAATCACAGTCAATTAAATTATATTGCTAGCAAGAAGAATACTGAACACTGTGTAACCAGTTAATGCGTATAAGGGAGAGGAATAACACCTGGTCACATGACTGGCATGTAAATACTAAAATCTAACAACATGGCAGACGGCGCGAATTTTACAGAAACTGAATGGCAAATTCACATAGAGAAGAAAATAACGTCATTCTTTTTGAATGAAATAATTAAAAATTCGTTATTTTGTCGTCTGTAAAGCACATTTTTACAAACGTCGTTTCCGAGATCGATCGACAGATCTCTATCTCTGTCGTGTGACTTTCATTACCACGCTGCAAAATTTAAGGTATATTTTGGACAAAATGGCGGGTACCTAATATAGTCATCGTAATAGCTGATAAAATGATAGAGATAAGATGAATACTAAATTCCTTCAATTAATATTTTAACTCCTAAAGATTATCCAAATATCTTAAAGTTGTTGATAATTACTTGTGATAATTAGTCTAAATATTATGAAGTGTTACGAGTTAATCATTTAAAGAAAAAATAAAAACATGAATGACGGAGATTTTTACAGTTCCCGAATATATGATATAAATGTGATAAAAAATTATTTTTATTAAAATACCCTAGCATAAGAGCACGAAACACATGATATATATATATATATATATATATATATATATATATATATATATATATATATATATATATATATATATATATTTCAATAAAACTTGCTCTCATTAGCAGGCATTAACTGAAAAATCAAAATTATTATCCTTTGCGCACATCACCATATACCTCCCGATAAGCAGGTTAAAATCGCAGAAGCGACGTTCAAAACAGTTTATAATGATTGAAAGCCTTGAAATTAATTGATTTAAGAGAGCATGGAATATATATATATATATATATATATATATATATATATATATATATAAAATTTGAAAGTGTACGAAATCGCCCCATGATATATATATCAGTAGAATTTCGATGAGTCGAACTTCAATAAATCGTATTACTTGGTGTTTCGTATAATTTTATTATTTAATGCTACTTATAAACATTTTATAATTCGGACTTTTATGAGTCGAATTTCTCGATGTTTCGAATATGTTTTTTGGCCTTTGACTATAAAAACAACGACAATTTCTACATATAATTCCAAATCAAAATTTGAAAGTGTACGAAATCGCCCCATGATAATTTTCTCCTTCTCATAAACACTCAATGTTTTAATATCACGAAAATTAAGTTAAAGTTAGCAATAATTATTAATAATTATGATCGTATATGTCTTAAATGGATCCAAAGCAGTCATATACACCTTATAAAATCTCTGAAACTAAAAAATGTGTAGTTACCATCCATAAGTCGAAGTCCCGATGTTTCGAACTTTTCTTGGTGGTCACTTGAACTTTGACTCATCGAAGTTCTAATATATATATATGTAGGATTTCTCAAGCAATTTTCACAAAATATATAGGAATTTAAGAATGTTTATGCCTGTGTATATGTCATTTTTGTTATTGCGTATCAATATAAGTAGTAAAAAAGGGGGTTGAAAAGTAAACACACATGCCCCTTTTAACTACGTTAATGAGTCAAACATATTTTTCATATATAATATCATAGTTTTTTCTGGAAACTCGCATTGAATAGAGAAAACTGTTTAATTGAGAAAAATGAAGGTTAAATGATAGGTGTGATTTTGATATGTCATATCAGTTCAACTCATTTTCAAATTTTAACTTATTTATTTTCATTAACTTACATGTACTTGAACAAAACTTTGGCCACCTAATAAAATCTTGGGTCAACTGAGAAAATCGATATATATATATATATATATATATATATATATATATATATATATATATATATATATATATATATATATATATATATATATATTATAAATAATGATATATAAAAATCAGAGATTCCAAAGAATTAAATGAAAAAAAGGTTCACTGGCGATATACAAGTAAAATGAAGAATTACCAATGGATAATCGAAACTCCAAGTCCATTACAATATGTCCAATTGGATACATATGAAGAACAATTTCGAATTCTAAACGGGATGGCACCAGGTGTCGGGAAGGAGTCAATGTAAGCATGTGTCAATGTAAGCATGCCGCAATCATTGGAAATGTTGCATGAAAACATCACGACTTTGAAGATTGGTCAAGTCCGGTGAAAAGGTCATCAGTAAGTTTTAGATTTGATTGGTAAAAGCGAGTCTCTGTATATGATGGTACTCCAAAATACTGTCTAACATCCCTGTGAGGGGGACTCTATGTTGTTTAACAAGATCCCCGAGTCGACCATAGTGATGATTTCAAGCGTTCAACAACGTATCCCTGTTTGCGTAGTTTATTGGAGAGTCTTTTGGTTCTTGTGATAAAACATTTTCATAAGAGGAAAACGCGATAGACAGGAGAAGATGATATTACTACTCAGTGAAAAAGTGTAACTGTAAACAAAGTCATTATACCGACTATATTTGCGCCAAAAAATACAACAATTTTTAAAACCTGTTTTACTAGAGAAAAAAATAAGTTTAATTTAGGAAAACGGAGTTTATCCGCGGCAAAACAACATAAATAAGTATTGTATGTATGATTTTGGCGAAGTTAAAACTTGTTTTCCCTAATGAAATTTGGTACACAAAAATAACTTTGTGGAATGATAACTAGTCTTTCTCTTGTTCTTCCTAGTTTTATTTTTTCGAAACTGACATTAACATGAGAGAATTTGGGTTTAACCCAGATTGTATGTTTTTGGCGTGTCATATTATGCATATAATGTCTAACCGGTCTGATGCCGAGTGTTGGACGAAGGAACAGTCGCTACCTTTTTCTATGTGTAAAAGCGATATTTAGAATTATTGAAAATGTTCTCAAATTATTGAAAGAAACTTGTACATACAATTACACAGTTATGTTTGTAAGTTATTAAGACAGTGTTACTGATATAAACAACATGTTAGTCGATATAAATTGTCAATTGTGTAAGATATAGTTTTTCAATCATCATTGATATCTTAAAATTGTCGGAAGTTGCGAAATATATTTTTATAAAAAATGTCAATTTAGATCATTCACACGGTTTTTATCTATATACTTTGACATAAGTAGAAATCCGATACGTTGATATAGACATTATATTAAATTAGTATAAATATGTAGAAAATCGACTTTGACATAACCAGAATTTCGACTCATCCCACCGCGGGATACGAGATTCCACGATATATAAGCAATGTATACAGTAAGAAATAAAATGCAATTCAAAATATGATGTTTTACGGTGTATTTTGAACTGTAGTAAATGTTCAGCGAGAAATGCAACATAAACTCACTGGCACACCATTGACGTAATTAATTTTACATGGTCACGTCCCTTTCACCTCGAACATTCACAGCCTACATCAATAGTAATGTCATCAAAGCGCCAATCGTCTCGTAGCTGTAACGGTATTCTGCGATCATCCACACCGATGTTATTCCTTGTGAGAACTTTGATTGTGTAGGACAGAGGGATACACCTATAATGACCATACCAACATGTGGAATTTATACACCTAGACTCCCTTACATGTCTGGGATGATAGGATTCTCCAAGATCACGCCATGTTGTTTCACATTGACAATCCCATGGTAGGATACTATCTGACGAGAAGGGCTCAGAGCGCTTCAATAATTTAAATAAATTGTTAAAGGTTCTTTCAGGCACTCGTTTGATTAATTTTGTTCGGCTATATACTGCAAATGATGCAGTCTGAACATATAGAACAAGAAATATTCCGAAAAATATCACAAGTTTCTGAAAAATGAAAAAAAAAAAATCATAAATTGAAATATAATTCAGTTAGACGTGCAAAATGCTTCTAGCTTGAATAAAATGTTAAAATTTTAAAATCAAAAGGATGACAAAAATTATCCGTACCGATATCGGTTCTAAAATTTACAATTGACCTATAATATATGATATAACCTTATATGTTATATATTTAGCCATTAAAGTTATATTCAAATACACACTTGGTTCTAGTTGTTCATGAAAAAGATCTTACAAAAAAAATTAAAGGGACGTTAGCTTTGTTTACCAAAAAATAATATTTTCAATTTTTCTACTTTTACTACTTGTACTTGATGTACAATAACAAATAAGAGCTATACACAGGCATACAAAATCTTATATTCCTATATACATTTATTTTGTGAAAATAAGATCAGGTCCAGTGTGGTATTCATATACAAATAGAAATGTTGAGTAAAACAATTGCAACTGAAAAGGTAAAATAAAAAAGTGAACCAAATACCAAAAACCAAGTAGCTGATCTATATGGAGTCTGCGAATTAAACAATTGAGAACTTTCTAGTTAGCCCGGATTAACGTTATAATCCTGCGTTTATTTTAGCCAGTTACGTGATTGTAGAAAAATGTTCCTCAACGTTATTTCCGGTTTCGGTAATATATAGATAGCCCCCTAAGCACAATAGGTAAAAGCACCCTGCTACTGTTCGGAAGGACGTGAGTTCTATTCCTGGTCTGCCCGCACATTTTCCCCGCCTGTTATATTCCAAAAATTTGGCGTTCAAGTAAATTACCCGCTTCGTTATGTTTTAAGAGTCTCTCGGATTTCTTTACACAAAATAAAGATATTTCCATATACGTTGCAGGTAAATATGAAAACCGGAGAAACATTTGAGGAACATAATAGAAAAGGCGCGAATAAATGCAGGATCATAACGGTTATCCGGGCTAACTCGAAAGCTCCCCATTCACCGTTTCGATATTGTAAAGCGTGCATCTGATATTATGAGTACAGATTTATGCCGTAGTACATAAAATTGCCAGGAGACGCATCAAAGGTAACCGATACTGGTCCAATTAGTCGCCGCAATGTTGTTTAGCATCAAACAATTTCAGAAACCCAGTAAACCACGACAGGAGGAAGTTGGAATGGTTTGATAAACTAGTTCGAGTTCAGGTAAAATAAATGATGAACAGTTTTGGTTCAAATTATGGAATTAATGTAAAGTTTACAAAACTGGTTCAAACCAAAAATCAGTTACGATGATAAAAATTCGACCTAACAATCAGAGTACTTCCAAAAAAGTAAACGGGAATTCTGTACGTAGTTACAACAATGTATCTTAATATAATATTAATTTCTAAATCCCTATCTAATATGAAACAAAATTGCGGATCGAATTCCATATCAAAAAGTATTTATTTTCTATAATTCCACATTCTTCAAAAGTTAAAGATAGTAATTTTTTTACCGTGGTTACTGTTAGACGGATTTGGGTAATATTTATATCTGTGATTTATTATTGACAGAAACATTCATCTTGACCATTTGTTTTGGTCTCTTTCAAAATTATAACTTGGGTATTATGTTTATAGCACGGATTTTCTTACCAGAAATATATTGTAAATCGAGAAAATTAATTCTAAAATAATATTTTAATTTTTTTTAGAATTGACAGCAAGACATGGGGCACATTGAAAAAAAATCATTTTGTAATTTTAAAATATAGATAATATAACTCAATACAATTTTAAAAGCTATTTTTCTAATTTGACATTTATATTATTACTATAATAGTAATAATAATAAAAAAAATTATATTATTATTATTATTATTATTATTAATATTATTATTATTATTATTATTATTATTATTATTATTATTATTAAAAATTCAAATGGTAATTATTGTTTTTATTATTATGAAAATAATCTGATAAGAAATTTAAGAAACTTAAGCCAGACACTGATCATTGGTAGTATTCAGTGAGTTTGAATGAAACATTGACAATGGAAACATTGTAGTAAAAATATTAAGCTAAATCAAAAACATGTAAGCAAATAAAATTCAAATAAATAATTTCATAGTTACTTACGAATGAATGTTTTCTAAGCATTTTCCAAGAGATGATCCTGCTTGTTTTCCAGGAATAAAAGTTTGAGATGGCCTTTCACTGTGCAATCCATTATATATATATCAATAATATGCCCATATAAAGGCAAGTTGTGGAGGAGTCAATAGGTCTGAAACTAATTAATTTTTCACCTTTGCATACATATATCGGTTTCTGTTTCGTGACAAAATCCTTCGTGTACAGATTTAAAACATTTATTATCTGTCTAGACTTGAAACTGCTTGGAAAACTATTGAAAAAAATTCAAGTCAGCAATTTTAATTTTTTCAGCTTCAAGACTGCTTGTGTATTCATTATTCCTGTTCCTTTGTACATGATGTTTTCGTAATGTCATTAATTAAGACTTAATAATAATCATGATAAATTAAATTATTACCTTTTTTATGCTTACTTTAGATTAGTTTGAACAAAAGTTTATATATAACAATTAAGTATGATTTATATAATAATAATAATAATAATAATAATAATAATAATAATAATAATAATAATAATATGATATCAACATATCTGGCAGCATCTTGTTGTATAAGTGAAAAAATGGGCGTGAATAAAATTCAGACCGATTTCATTTTTTCACAAATTCGACATTTAAAGCATGAACATTTCATTGCACTCCCGTAATACAGAAGTTGGAAAGTTTATCTATACAGAAAGTCAAACATCATAGTAAAATATGACATACCAATAAGTCGATCAACTTAGGTTAAATAAGTGTTTAAAAGAGTAGTTTCTTACTGTATTGATACCTGTTAAACACATCACAGAAAACGCCAAAGAAATTAAGCATCTTAGTTCCTTGTACCTGTTCTATATCTGAATTCATGTACTCTCCATGTAACCATGTTGCGACAGGTGATATCAACATTGTGCGCAACAGAAAACTGAGAGATCTTTTATGCAAAGGACAAAGATATAGGGGACCTGTATGGTTTACATGGCGACAAAAATTTGAAATTATTATGGACGCATGTGAAGAGTACGCAATACGCTGGACTAAGAAAGATGTCGAACCTGATACTTTTTCGCAGTGGATTAAGTTAGTCGATCAGTAATGTTCTTAAACGAAGAATTCGACGACTTAAACATTTTGTCAACAAAAAACACAATTCAATTTTTCGTGACCCTGATGTTGTCAGAGAATTTTCCCGTCTCCATGAAAAATGTTCATCGTTTCTGCTGAAAAAGCATCTAAAAACTTCACATTTGTCTTCCTGGAAATCCTACATACCCTCTAACCGATTTCTCTACCTCTGAAATATTAGATAATCATAAATCCGTTCTCGCTTCGTTTGGAATATCCACAAGTGACACGGAGCTTGAATTGCCATATATTTATTGGATTCCAATGATGCACAAAAACCCCTATAAACACCGCTTCATTGCGGGGTCATTTAAGTGTTCCACCAAGCCTTTATCTATTTTGCTTACCAAACTAACAAGGTATTCAGAAGTACTGTATAAAGGCCTACTCAAGAAGCGGAGTCAATCAGATGTGGATCCTAAAGAATTCAAAGGAATTGTTGAAACATTTAAAATCTCCAAATTTCAAACATATTACAAGGATAAAGTCTTTTGATTTTTCGACCCTTTACACAACAATCCCTCATCAAAAACTCAAAAAGATTAACATCTATACAAAATCTTTTGTATACAAAAATGGAAATCGCAGATATAAATATTTAATGTTAGGTCATGAAGAACCTTATTTTATCAAGGAACACTCTGATTCCAATAACAAGTACACTAAATACGATATTATCAAGATGCTGGGGTTTCTAGTAGACAACATCTTCGTGGTTTTTGCGGGAAAAGTTTTCCAACAGATTATCGGCATTCCAATGGGTAGCAATTGTGCACCTCTCTTGGCTGACATATTTTTGTATTCATTTGAAGCGGAATTTATACAGTGTCTGCTCTTCAAAAGACACAAACAGTTAGCATCTTGGTTCAATTTTACTTAAAGGTATATCGACGATGATCTGTCCATACAATTTCAGAATTACCTCTGTCAGGTGTATCCTGTTGAGCTAGAGATCAATGAGACGACAGAGAGCAACACATCTGCTTTTTAACTAGATCTACTCCTGTCGACTGGAAAAGACGGTCAACTTCACACATCCCTCTATGGACAGACACCACCAAATATTTTCCCATAGGCCTCAATGCTAATTTACAAAACTTCAGGTCACTGTCACTCCCATGTTTATTATATCTGGGTCAAATAAGTACCCTGTGGTGAAAGATCAATATTTTTGATAACAAAATTTGCAATCAAAAGTATAGGTTGCCGTTGCATTTTTACTTCAAATTTTCACTTGTTTACAACTCGTAGTATTCCGCACCAAAGGAAAATATCTATTCTCATATGACCCCTCCCTTTCAATTTTCAACGTCAACCCTATAATTTCCAAAGTACTACCAATATTCATGTATCTTTTTATCACCTTTATTTCACTTATTAATGGCAAAACTAATTTTTTCATTTAATGACCAATCAGATCACTGGGCTCATTTTACCCTCTGCACAACTTTGGGTGTCCAAAATGTCTGCGCCCATGTTGTAAACAAAGCGGGTGTTTTTCCTATAGATTTATCCAAAACATTGCCAAAAATGGTCATTTTGCATTTTTTGGAAATCTCACTAACTGTACACCAAGCCCCCTTAATAATGAGGATGTGAACCCAACCTGAAGAGAAACACAGTCTATAATGTGTCACACCCCTACATCTCAATCCCATTCATTGATATTAACAAATAAATGCATTATATGAAGACGTTGTCTGTTTTTCTTTCATGATTTTCATTCCGAATTGTTTATAACACATATACTTCATTATTTTGAATGATTTCATACCATTATTTACCAGTATTGACCATGATATCAAATAAGGGTAGAAGGTACCCTTAATAATGGAAAAAGTGACAAAATATACCATTTTCTTCACAAAAACTTAAAATTTGGATCATTGCTTAATGAGCATGGAACCAATTAGGCACCAGAAGTAAAGAAGAATTTCTGAAGCTCACTTAAAAGTAAACCATGTCATTTTTTATATCATCAAATTGCTTTTATTGACAAGGAATGAAGTGCACCCTTAATAAAAGTGTAAAACTTCTGGGAGGGGATACCCTTACATACATCACATTTCAATAGACTTATTGTGTTCATTTATATAAAATATGTTATGTAATCATTTTCAGACATGTCCATGTTTTGTTTCATCCCTTAATTACAGTCTCATGATGTAAGTAATTAAATACAGAGGGCAGATAACTGAGTCTGACTTTAAAATGACTGACACTTAAATGGTGCAAAATGATAGTCAAATTGCTTTTAAAAGGATATGACATATGCATAGTTCTGTTTCAGATAAAAACCTAAGTCAAATTTTAATTATACTAAGTTTTGAAACCAGTAAAAGTCAATATCAGGTGTTAATTTTTGTCTGGTATGACCCAAAGAGAGTGTTAAGTGACATTTGCTGGAAGGGGGGGGGGGGTGAAAAAAGGTGATTCAAACAAAAAATGCATGACTGAAAATTTAGAAAACTTATGAAAACATGCAACTTGAATGAATATTAGATGAGTTAATACAGAAAAAAATATATAATTGATACTTTATAATTATCTTTACAGGTACTTGAGTATGATAATTAGATAAAAATCTCTTATTGGACAATATTTCCTGGATTTAAGAAATTGAAATATTCCTTCTACAGGTTAAAATGTTGATAGATTATGAAAAAAAATGTTAAAACGCCCTATTTCTAAAGAATTTTTTTATTTACAAATTATCTATTACCCAAATTTAACACAATATGACCTAACCACAATATGGAAATTCTTGTGTACAGATCAGCATAAGGGGGGGTTATTTGAATTAATTTTTATACTGTTTACAGTGTATATGGCATGATGAAATATTTAACTGATGAGACTTAAATGCTGAAATGCAGTTTAATACAATTTTCTTAAAAATGAGATGGTTTTTACCCTTCAGATACAGTACATATATACAACTAAAGGTACAAAATACACTGCATGAGTAAAATGACATGGTCCAATATGTAGATTTTGCCCTCAAAAGAAGAAATCAACAAGGTCTGATTTTAATTCAAATGAGTTAAAATTTACAATAGAAACATCATTTCCAAAATATTTTGCTAAAATTAGTCACTATGCATAACCATAACTATATGATTTTTTTTTATAAAAGAACATGTGCATGTTTGTAGGAGAGGGTGGGGGTATACTTGAACTTTCCAAGTACAGATGGAATTTTGACCAATAAATGATAAAATATTAGTTCTAGGTGCAATATAAAACCTACAGATAAAATTAAGAGATCTCAATATGCAACAAATGCATAATAATGTGTGTAGAGGCAGCACACCTATTAAATTTGCACCTTGTGGACCCCCAACAGGTGCCCCATTTCATAGAGACCACTCAAATCTGTTTAAAAGTATGAGTAAAAGTGAATGAATTGCAAATTAGGTGATAAAAATTAGAAAAATGACTTATTTTAAGGCTTCATCCAGCCTACATGTGTCAAATGTGAATTTCTCTATAGGACAGACACCACCAAATATTTTTCCATAGGCCTCAATGCTAATTTACAAAACTTCAGGTCACTGTCACTCCCATGTTTATTATATCTGGGTCAAATAAGTACCCTGTGGTGAAAGATCAATATTTTTGATAACAAAATTTTGCAATCAAAAGTATAGGTTGCCGTTGTATTTTTACTTCAAATTTTCACTTGTTTACAACTCGTAGTATTCCGCACCAAAGGAAAATATCTATTCTCATATGACCCCTCCCTTTCAATTTTCAACCGTCAACCCTATAATTTTCCAAAGTACTACCAATATTCATGTATCTTTTTTATCACCTTTATTTCACTTATTAATGGCAAAACTAATTTTTTCATTTAATGACCAATCAGATCACTGGGCTCATTTTACCCTCTGCACAACTTTGGGTGTCCAAAATGTCTGCGCCCATGTTATAAACAAAGCGGGTGTTTTTCCCTATGACAAACGAGACGATTTCAATTCCCATATCACAAACTTCCCGTTTATAAGTAGTAATATTCCATCTTCTCCTGCCTATGGCGTTTTCATTTCACAACTTATACGTTATGCCAGGGCATGCTCTTCTTATGAATGTTTTATTCTGAGAGCTAAACGACCAGCCAATAAACTACTTACACAAGGTTACGTTGTTGAACTCTTGGAGTCGTCGTTTAAGAAGTTTTATGGTCGATACAGGGATCTTGTTAAACATTATGAAGTCCCCCTCTCAGAGATATTAGATAGTATTCTGGATCACGACCACAGACAGTGACTCCGTTTCACCAATCATGCTTTTCACCGAACTTGACCTCATCACCAAACTTGACCTTTTTACCGAATTTGACCCGTTCGTCGGACTAGAAAGGTTTCCATGGAACATTTCCGACGGGTGTGGCCTGCCAGCAGAAGACGCTGATTCCTTGAGGACATCTGGTCTTATCCCGTGTGCAATTCGTAATTGTTCTTCATGTTGAGACCATTTGCACATCTAATTCGTCGTGTTATAATGGACTTGAGTTTTTATTATTGATTGGAACTTCTTCAATTTTGCTTCCTATAGAAAGAATTATGAATCCAACCTATAAAATGTGACATATGATTAAATTCAGTTTTGTGAGTTATATAAATTAATGTCTCTCAAAACGCCAAAGAAATTAAGTATCTTAATTCCTATAGAAAGAATTATGAAGCCAATCTATAAGAATGTGATACATGATTAAATTCCGTTTTGTGAGTTTTATAAATTGTTGTCTCTTCATCATACGTAATATCTATTCTAATTCAAAATTTATATCAGAACTACTCCTATGTAATATTCCTTTCTATTTGTTCGTTGGATAGTGTTTGTTCGTCAAAATTAGGGGGCTATCAAATTAAATAAGTATTTTATGTTCTCGAGACTATCGAATGTATTGTATAATTTACAAAAAAAGTAAAATTGCATATAACAATTGCAATATTTGTGTTATCTATAACTTGTTTTCTAGTTGGTATGTACTTTTGTGTTATTGAATGATCATCCGTGCTTCATTCATTCCCCGTAATGAAGAAGACATTTTGTCATATAATCTCACAGGTGACACTGAATATTGGAATATTTGTATTGTCATTAATACAGTTCATCTATTTATGAATTTAAAATGCTCAAATATCAAAGCAAAGGTGACCAAAAAGAAAAGTATATATATATATATATGATTCACTTTGGACTAACACTGACCACCGGGAGAGCCAGAGATGAAACCAGGTGTCATAGAGAGGTAGCCATCTCCTGTTGACCAATAACACACGCCGACAGCATATGCACACAAAGTTTATATCTATAAAATATTTTATTAGCCCTGTTTTTGAACATTGTTAATATGGTTTTTAAAATCAATAGTTTTAGGTTTTACCTTATTCATAATATAATCTAAAACATTTTGTTTCTTATTTTGAAATAACTAGCATTCAATTCCTTTTGCTCACCCCTTAATACTTAAATATAGAAATTGGAACTTCTCTTGGTGACTCTTTGGATCACCCGTTTGCATGATTATTCATAGCTGTTGTGCTCCTTATTAGAAAGTAAAGTAATATCGGACAAAGTTAAAACCGAGGTTTTGTAGTCAAGATGAGTTAATGGGTCATTACTTTAGTTACACGTACTAAAATAAGCAATGGGATGATTGGATGCTAGAACGGGTGAGTTGACTAACTAATATAACCATTAAGATGACTGAGTAAAATATGAAATCATGTTGCTAATATGGCACGCCGAAATCACATTAATGAGTTAAACCTGGTTTTTCTAATTAATCCTAGTTTTTCTCCAGTTAATCCTAGTTTTTTTCTCAGTAATCCACATTGGCTGGAGAAAAGTTAAGTTTGTTTGTAACAAGTTTTATTTGTCACATCTAGGTTTAAATATGCCAAAATAAGAAAAATGAGTTAAACAATGTTTTTCTCAAAAAAAAACCTGGTTTGACTGAGAAAAAACAAATCTAGGTATACATGCACAAATTTTTTTTTAGCATTTATGTGATTTTGGCGCAGGTAATCCTAGTTTTTCTCAGTTAAACCTATTTTTCTCCATTTAATGTTGGTTACGAGAAAAAATTACCTTAGAATAACATAACTAGGTTTAACTTGTATCCAACATCTAAGGGAGAAAATTAGTCTTAACTGAGAAAAATGTTGATTAAAAGTAGACAAACTAGGTTTAACCGAGAAAAACTAGGATTAGCTGCGCTAAAATCACTTGCGGGAGCCCGATGGTCTCTTCCCTGGTACATTGTAACCGGGTTTTCTCCTCCACCATTATAAATTGGCCACCACCATGTAACTGAAAAAATGTTGAATGTGGAGTAAAACAGCATTCAAAATTAAAAAGAATATTTAGGTGATATGCATTTCTGTCTGGAAAAAGCATTAATTTTAAATAAAAGCAATATTGGTTATGAGAATAAAATTAATCCGCCAATGATGGTGATAAAACAAAAGGCATATGATTCATTTCATTATTGTTGCAGTTGTTATTGTTGATTTTATTTTTGCTGTTGCAATGTATTTTCTTAATACTACCATCTCGAAAACATGATGTTATATAGTTTAAATAAAACTACAAGTTTTGTTTTTTTCAAATTAGTATTGTTCCTAAGGAGAGCTAACATTAAATAAAACGGCCAGCTGCTGTCGAAACTAATGTTGAATGAAGTTTGATAAGAAAACAATGAACGCCAAGACTTTGCGAAATGTTGAGACGAATACTGTTATTACTATTAAGCGTTTCTTAATAGTTAAATTCCCCGCAATTGAAACTTAAATTATGCTGACCATCCTATGGTGGCTGATTCGGGACATCATAATAACGCTTCGCTTAATACAACGCGATATTACAATATTACGATACGAAATGACGATATTACGATACGAAATGACGATACTACGATACGAAATGACGATATTACGATACGAAATGACGATATTACGATATGAAATGAAAATGGCGACATTGCGATACGATATCACGATAATACGATACGAAATGACGATATTACGATACGAAATGACGATATCACGATATCACCACTACCATGTCTACGCATGCATCACTTCAAACCTAAGTTCATCCGACATTTGCAAGTTTAGGGTTAGAAGACATAACCTGGGGTGGTTGATTTGCAAACATGTAGTAGAAAAAACATACCGGACAGAGCAGATATTTAAGAGAAAAAAACGGAATGTTATTCGTATATTTTTGTCTGATATGATAACAATTTTATTTTAAATAAATATTTACGTCAATTATAGTTTTAGTTTATTACTTGAAATTTCCCAGATACCGATAGCTAAAAGAAAAATAATATTTTTAAAAAATGTAAAATTGTTGTTGATTTTCGAGAAGTTAAGGTATATTTCTGTACAATTATACATTTGACCTTAATAAAAATCTTTGACAGCAAAGAATACAATAAAGATTAAGATATATATATATATATATATATATATATATATATATATATATATATATATATATATATATATATATATATATATATATATATATATATATATATATATATATAATTTAAGAGTAACTAACTCTTGCCAGAAATAATTCTAATGATTCTTCAAGTTTGTGGAGTTGTCACCAGAAGTGCAACATATCTTGACCTATTTTGTGACTAAAACCGATTTGGAAAAGAGGTCTTGGTTTTTTTAACTTCAATATTTTCCGATGTATTTTCAGAAACATTAATGGAAGACATTAATATATTGACCGGTGTTTTGTGTGGTTATTCTATGAATCAATGCTCTCTGCTAAAAGGACCCGACATGTATGTTTTATTTCTTTTATTGCTAAATTGACATTATCTAAGATTTTGAATAATCTGCGTCATTCTATATACCTTTTCATAATTACGTAAGCCATGTCATTACAACGATAATCTGCACGAAATGGTAATTGAACACTGTCTACAGGAATCGATTTCCAAAAAATTATATTGTTCAGTACTCATTTTGTATAAGCAATCATAATAAATAGTGTCATAAATTTAAATATCACCTTTCATTTATAGCATTGCTTTTATTTCGGATAATAAGACGTTTTTCTCCATTGAGAAAAGAAAACCTGTCGTTTGATCAAATTGTATATCAGTTCCGATCATGTAAAGTTTCAATTATTGTGAAAATGCCACATAACAGTATTTGATTGTATCCTTAATGTTTTATATAGATACAAGATACATGAGATATGTGGTATTGAATTATGTTTATGTATATTTTCCAGGACACAAACACCGCAATATTACAATTTTGATGTTTTCACTTTATTTGGTTTCTCGTAGAGCATTGGAGTCTGTATCAAAATATACCCAAACGAGACATCAAGTCATCAATTAAATAATATTCGTACATGTCAGATAAAATGTCACTAATCATTCGAAAAAAAAAATGAATTGACCATCATTATCACAACTAGACAACAGTATTCCATTTGACGATTAAAGGAATATTAAATGCCTAGTCATTCATTATATTAATGCTACATGTAAAAGGTTCGACTCTTGATAACGAATATGCCCCATATATAAAAACAACGATTATCCACAGCACCCAAAATACAAATATTATTAACGATACCGAAATCACATGTGTACAAAGAAGTCCAAAACAAATACACAAGACGATCGCTTGTGTCAGTAAGACTTTTTTTTTTTTTTTTTTTTTTTTTTTTTTTTATTCACCACATCAGTTAAGACTTCATTACAAATAAATTGAGATCAATATCAAATTATCCTCTGCTTTGCAAGGGTATATATATACATGGAATACATTTCAATATTTTTATAGTATTTTATATAATTTTTTCAATCCCTCCCAGATTGGTATTTCCTCTTTACTTCTACATAAACTTATATATTTTTTTGTTAACAGGAACAATAAATAGAGACCATCTATGTTAAAGTTGTAAACCATTCCAAAAATAAACGTTTCTAGATTTCGTTCAATATTTATATTAAAGTTGTCTCTAACCGAATTTATGATACAAGTCCAAATTGTTTGCACATGTGGGCAGTGCCAAAATATGTGAAGAATTGTTTCCCTTGCCCCATTGCAGAAACTACATTGTTCAGTTTCTTTTTTTTTTATTTTTTCATTAGGAATGAGTTTGTATAGAATATTCTGTGATTAATTCTAAATTGAAGGGTTTGTAATTTTGTGTCATCAGTTTCCCGGAAAGGTAAAGAGAAGATCAATTTCCAGTTTTCTTCAGAGATAATTGTCCTTGAATGCTCTAGCCACTTATTTTTCGCTTTTTCAGGGGGCTTATAATTTTGTTGTATAAATACTTTATGGAAAACTTTTGATGGTTTTCTGTGTCTCTTTAATAATCTTAATGTTTTTATTTACAATACTATCTAAATGTTTACCATATGTAATGATAGATCTTCGCCATTCTCGTGGAATTGCGTTTTGAACACTTAAGTAATCAAGAAAATTTATATTCAAATTGAATTTTTTCGTTGAGTTCTTCTAAATTGAGAAAATTTCCGTTGTTTTCTATAATATCATTTATGTAAAAAATTCCATTTTTACACCATCGTTTATTAAAAACGGTTTTCCTATTAATTTTAATGTTATCATTAAGCCAAATAGGTTGTGATAGGATTTCCTCTGGGGTTGTGGTGATGTTCTCTTGTAGTTCTGCCCAAATATTTTTTACATTATTCCAAAAAGAATTGTTAATTTTGACTGAATTTAGACCTTCTCTCGTTAGTGTCCAAAATTTATTTCCGAAATCCTCAATTTCATCAAGTAAAAGCACTTTCCATTGGTTAATGTTTTCAACATCAAGGATTCTTTTTAACCATGAAGTTTTTAACGATTTAGCAAATAATTTTGTTTGAGGTACTTTAAGGCCTCCCTCTTCATAACTTGAAATTAAGGTTGTTCTTTTAATCTTATCAATTTTTCCGTTCCAAATAAAGCGAAAGATTATACTATCTATTTCTTTGAAAACATTTTCTGGTGGATCTGGTAAAACAGTTAAAATTTGGACGAGGATCGGAAACGCTAATGTCTTAACCACTGTGACCTTTCCCATTATTGACAAATTTCTAAATGACCAGTTTTCCAATAGTTTCTTCAACTTTTGAATTTTGTCGGTAAAGTTAACAGCAGCATAGAAATTTGGCTTGTTTAACTCATATTTAATTCCAAGTAATTTGAAACAGCCTTCCTGGTTCCACTTTAAGTTTTTCTCAGTCTGTAGTTCATCACCACAACCCCTTTTAGCCCCAATCCAAATTGCTTCCGTTTTTTCAAAATTAGCAGTTAAGCCCGAGCACTCTGAGAAACTATTTATTAAATATAGTGATTTATTTAGAGATTTTTTATCATCCTGCAGCATCAGTGTTGCATCATCTGCATATGACATAAGTAAATATTCGGAGTTGTTAATTTTAATACCATTGATCTCGGGATCGATCTTAAGTGCCGCTCCCAAAAGTTCAAGACACATAATAAAAAGATATGGTGACAATGGGTCCTCCTGCCTCACACCCCTTTTGATGGCAAAAAAATCAGAAAGATGTCCGTTATTTTGTATTGAAGAAGAGATATCCGAATATAGCGTTTTCACCCACTGTATCATTGATTGGCCAAAATTATAAAAAGAAAGAGTTTCGTGTATAAAATTCCATTCCAAAGAGTCAAAAGCCTTTTCAAAATCTAAAAGTAAAAGAAGTCCTGGGGTTTGTTCTTTTTCTGTTTTCTCTATTAAATCAAAGACAAGTCTTGTACATTCACCAATATATCTATTTTTGACAAAACCTAATTGTGTTTCACTAATAATTTTACTAAGGTGGTCTTTGATCCTGTTTGCTATGCAGGCGGAAGCTATTTTATAGTCTACGTTTAGAAGCGAAATGGGTCTCCAATTTTTTAATAATGTTTTGTCTTTTCCTTCTTTTGGTAGGCAAGTAATAAGGCCTTGTCGTTGACCGACGGACATACAATGACAATTAAACGAATAGTTAAATGAGCGAAGAATGAAGTATTTAAGATCTGGCCAAAAAGAATTTATAGAATTCCGTTGTATATCCGTCAATCCCCGGACTACGGCCATTATTCATATTTTTTAATGCTATATGACACTCTCCTTCAGTAATTTCCGTTTCCATTGCATCACGTTCATAATCATTGAGTTTACGAATGAAGGGTTATCATTTTGCATAAAGTTGTTCCTGTGTATTTTCTCTATTTTAGTATTTTTACTTGAATATAGTTTTTCATAATATTGTTTTTGTTCAGAAATAATATCATCTAAGTTATTTATTTCTGACCCATCCTCTTTTGTCAGTTTTAGTATTGTTTTGTCTATGTAGTTTCGTTTCTCTAAGTTGCAAAAATATCTACTGCTTTTTTCACCCTCTACTTTCCATTTTGATTTTGCTCTGACAATTATCCCCCTTACCCTCTTTTCTCTTAATTCTTTAAGTAATAGTTCCGTATTGTGAATTTCCTCTTTAACAAGATCATAGTTTTTATTTTCATATAACTTCTGTAGTTTATCCTCTAAGATTTTTTCTTCTTTATTTCTTTCTTTCTTTTTGAATGATGCATAACTTATCGTTTTTCCCCTGATCATTACTTTTATTAATTCCCATAACAGTTGATCATTAATACTAAAAGTTGTGTGTTCGATATCCTCATTTTCATTTGTTCTATACTGTGTAGTAGTTTCGCGTATACAATCTTTAACAATTTGAATATATTCTGTATCAGTTAAAAGACTATTATTAAACTTCCATGTTCCGGTCCCTCTTATTTGTGTAGTAAATTTAATATCAATGTTCACTGGAGAGTGATCTGATCTGTAAGCAAAATCTATGCCTGCATTTTCCAAGTTATACTGTAAATCCGACGATATCAAAAAATAGTCTAATCTACTTCGTTTTTTAAGGGGACCAAACCATGTATATTTTCTTTCGTGTAAATGTAGCTCCCGCCATGCATCTACAAGATCAAAGCAACCTATCAACTTCTTAATGGCTTCATTTGACTTTTGATTATTTTTATGTAAATAATTTAATGTGTCTAATGTATAGTCGAGTGGTACATTCCAATCGCCCGCAATAATGACCGAAGAATTTACCTATAAGTTCAAGTTTGTTCTGTATATTCTCAAAGAAAGAGGGTGTGTCAGCATTAGGCCCATAGAGAGCGGCAATTGAGAGTCGTGTCCCTTGAATGGCAATATCTAAAATGACGAAGTTTCCGTCAGGATCCAAAATTTCATTAAAAATCTTATAATTAAATGTATTTTTAAATAAAATGGCAACTCCTCGACTGTTCGATGAATACGAACTGAACTTTACTTCCCCTCCCCACTCTGTTTTCCACAAATGTTCTGTATTTTTGTCACTATGGGTATCTATTAAAAAGGTTATATCATATTTTGCCCGACACTTAGTGAATACGTCTCTTCTCTTCACCTGATCAGATGACAACCCCCTGCAATTTAAACTTCCAATTTTTACTGAGTTCATGTTGTTCCGAAATTAGTAGAAGAATTGTTAATGTCGCTATTATATGATCCGTTGTTATTTGCAAATAAAGAATAAGAGTGGTGGTTTTTTTCTATATTCCCTCCCCCTGAACAATCCCCCAAAACCATCATATATAAATCTGTACCTTCCGTCATTTATCCGAACCCTTGCTCCGCTAGACAAAACCCAACAAATAAACAAGAAAAGCAAATACGATAAATATGTGTTATTTTCCGATAGTAGCTTAAAGGTGTCGGACGACCTGGCTTCTGATCTATATACTTCAAAATAACAGGTCCTTGAAATTCAGTATATAGTTTTTATTATTATTTTACCGTTTAATTCAACAGTCATCCACTATTATTTTACGCAACTCTCGGAAAACAACTATCAGTATCATAATAATATCAAAATTTTCAAACAAACAGAATATTTACACACTTTTCTGTTTGTCATATAAGGTTAAAGCGATGGTTTTCATCAAAACAGCGGAGCTTTGTCTCGCACGTCTTCCTACCTGTCGAGCATGACCGGAATTCGTGTCAGTAAGACTTCATAAATTGAGCTCAAATATATTTCTGAAAGAAAAAGTGGTATCACACAAGGCCAAATCAATCTTAATCAATCTTAATGTGTTGCATAATACGTCTAAGAGTACCGCTGTAAAATCAATATTTAGTTGAGATGTTTAGAATTCAAATGGTGGTATCTGAGCAAAATATTGCTTTCGTATAAAATAATCAAATAAAAAAAAACCAAAAAGTAACAACAATACAAATAAACAAACAAACAAACGACGAACAATCTGCAAAATGCTATTGTTTTACCAACATAAAGTGGTGCATCCGGGTTTTGTCAAACTCTAATGATGCTCTATATTTGTGTACAGGTAAAACACATGTATGGATTTTTCACAGAGATACCCCATACAATAATGTAGCTGCAATATGTATGTGCGGAAATCGAACTCAAATCTTTATCAGATTCGTAATGTTTTCGAACAAGTGCTAATGTTTCTTGTTCGAATGATACCACTGAGGTATCAAAGCTGAGAAGTTTCGATAACAAATCTTCACAACATGAGGATAAACCGCAGGGACCCTTTGTCGTCCACACGACATACATATACACATGCATTTATGTGTTTGCGTGTCTGTGTATTTGGACCCTTTGTCGTCCACACGACATACATATACACATACATTGATGTGTTTGCGTGTCTGTGTATTTGGACCCTTTGTCGTCCATACGACATACATATACACATACATTGATGTGTTTGCGTGTCTGTGTATTTGGACCCTTTGTCGTCCATACGACATACATATACACATACATTGATGTGTTTGCGTGTCTGTGTATTTGGACCCTTTGTCGTTCACACGACATACATATACACATACATTGATGTGTTTGCATGTCTGTGTATTTGGACCCTTTGTCGTCCACACGACATACATATACACATACATTGATGTGTTGGCGTATCTGTATTTGTATCATCGTATTTTACAATTACAATGCATATAATCACCTCTTCGTGCAGAGTGTTAACATGATAAAGGAGCAGAGTCAGAGACCATTAAAACCTAATCTTAAAACATTAAAATACCGGTATGTTATGCAAAAATAGCATTTACTGGAATATGTCTTTAATACTTTTGTGGATTTTTTTCCCTGTAAAAGCATTCTCATGATGATAGTTTTTTAAAAACGTTATTGAAAGTTTGTTATATTGTGATGCAATCAGTAGCATTTGCTATTCCCTATGAAGGCAGAAAACAAGTCGTACATGCTTATGATGCAAATACACACATAACTGATAGGTTTAAATGCCATAAATTCAAAACATTACGTTGGGGGTTCCAGGTGCATCTGTATGGCTCTCTGTAACTAAAACAAACTCTGATGTCCATTAGTATAAACTTATATAACTAAAGCATGATGAACATATATCAATCAGGTGCTTCACTTCTAACCTATTTAGTTACCCAGAACTGGAATTGAAATAGATATTTTATTACTAAAGAAAGCAAGGCAAGGCAAAGTCCAAAAGCGGCAATGCAGTTTACGGTAGCGCATTGAGATGAATTACACCATTTCCATCACCGCCCCACGCGTAGTATTGAAATTTGTTCCAGTTTCTAATTTTTATATTATTGTAAAATAAAATGTAAATTGTGTTTTATTACATTTTTTAAATTAAATTTATCAATAAAATACAAGCTTTATTTTTCACTGTTATTTCCACTGATTTTACTGTATTTTGATTGGCTTAATGAAAAATATCAATCTTTTTCATAAAGTCAATCAAAATACAGTGCCAGGTCACTAATGAAAATCCGATTAATTAATCCCATCTACAATGTAATGATAATTGTCAATTCATTGTTTGATTAAAACTTTTGAACACGTACTATAGATATGACGTATCAATGAAGGATTTTCATGAACTATTTATAACGCCGTATCGAAGCTAAACTAAATGGCTCCGCACAGACTTATTTTGTCTCAACTAAAAAGCATACGATATTATGTTTAGATGGAGTGTGTTTAAGTGGTCGTAAGGCAGTGGAAATGTTTAATGTATCCACTATCTACATACTGTCAAGAGTTCGAAATGTTTTGAAAAATTCAGTGACACTAAAGATACGGTACAGAAAATGAACATCGAATTAGGCTAACTTCGAAGCGAGTTTGCTGTCCAGGTCTATCGATAATTTTGGCATGATCTTTGAGGCATCAATTGATGTATTCTAATCCAAACCACAGGTATTATATATTATTAGAGCGTAATATTTTCCTCCAGGCTCCAGTCTTTAATTGAGCATATTACGTTAAAAAGATTTCCGAGCCCCTGTGTCAAAACGTGTTTTTTTACATTTCACAAGCCGTAGACTAGCGTAGCCTACATGTACAGAACATCGGTTAAATATAGGCCTAACGAAACGTAACTGGAAAATATAATAAATGGAATATTTGACAATTGTTTTTGCTACGCACTCAAGTTAAATATGTATTCTCCTGTCTCACTCGATGTAATATACATGTTATTCAAAAACAATTGTCAGATATCCTCTGTATATATTGGGCATAATTGTAATAAATCAGCACAATGATAATGATATATTAAAAAGTGTATTTTACAAAATGACAATAACTTGTGAAAAGCTATATTTTATGGTTAAAAACACCCTGTGAGCATAACCTGACCTATTACCATAAAGGAAAAAGAAATAATAAATAATACAGTTTTAATAATAATTCAAAATAATAACACCTTAACCGTTAAAGCGGTATGTTAAAGATGATATTTTTGAATGTTCAAGTGACTGTCGCGAAGTTAAAAGTTCGAAACTTGCAAATTGAAATTATTGTCTCAAAGTTTGAAGAAGTTAATATCTCGTATTTTCATGTTATCTTGTAATACTCAAGACGTGAAAACTGAAGATGTTATCTTGAATATTCTAATTAATGACATGTAAACTAAAGATTGAAAAGATGATGAAGATGCCCATTTGAACCACCGTAGTGAATAGCTGATAACTTGAAATTTCAGGATAACAACTAGGTATTTTTTAAGAGGATGAATTAAAAGTTAAACACAGGCTAAAAACTCATATATTTTGTGAAATCAGGTCTGGTGCAGTGTGGTTTTCTTATACAAATATTAAGGTTGATTTATAATTAATTGGAATTGAAAAATGCCAAATCTTGTTTTCTTAATCCATTTTCACAATGTGTGCAGGAGTTTAAGAATTTATATGTCTGAATAAAAAACACTGCTTATGCCCCTCTAAGTTTTTTGTCCTAGGTTAAAGGGTTATTCCTAATATCTTAATCCTTAATTTCAGGAAAAGAAACGGATTTTAGTGACTCATTCAGATCATTGGCTGCATAGTGTTCATTCTAAGTAGACGGCAGCAATGACACCCTGGCAAGCTAACAGACTTCACTGTTATGAAAAGGCTGAAATCTATAACCTAAATATTGCACAGTTATATCACTAGATTTTTGTATATGAATAACCTGTGATAATACATTAAATCCTCTTTATAAGACTCTCGTTTCAATTGCCAAGTTGCTTTTTGACATCATTTTTAAAAGTCCACTTTTCCAATTTCCATATACATGAACTTTCATTTAAGGTTTCATTCAGTCTATCGACGAATCCCTTTATAATGCCAAATTTTTCTGAAACAAAAGGTGACAGTATAACCAGTTTTCACTGTTTAATATTTTATATTGAACCGTAACTTATTTATAACAAAAATGTAAACAATAGGATCTTCATTTAAATGAAATGATAAACACAATGCTAGTAATGTCAAGGTACAGTGTGTGACAAGATTTTGTATTGCGGTCAGGTGGTCATTACTGGATACACCTTCATGACATACAGTAGAACCTCGCTATCAAGTCCATCGAACTGACTGTCTTAAAGTGATCTGATTAGTGAGGTGGTTCTTCTAAATTTATGTTGTTTGCATATTAGATATTTATCAAGAGATTAAATGACGTGGTCTTTGTGCGAGGTTTCAAAGTAATTACCAATTGTTGCCTGACTGTATATTATAAATCGATATATGAGGTTTATACTTTAGACTCACGGCGGGTGTGACGGGTTGACAGGAGATGTTTACTCCTCCATGACACCTGATCCCACCTCTTGGTTTCCAGAGGTTCGTGTTTGTCCATTTTTACCAGATTTGTATTTATATCCTGGACATCTTGAAGATCTGATGAAACACGTCTCAGAAAAGGTGCCGGAAGATATTAAACTATGACATAGATACATCGTTGGCACCTGATCCCACCTCTTGGTTTTCAGAGGTCCGTGTTTGTCCATTTTTACCGGATTTTATCTATGTCCTGGACATTCTATTGATTTATACTTTGGTATCTGAAAATTCTTTATATTATTTATTTACATTTAGTTAATCAACTGCGATGCCAACATACAGAAAATCCTCAAACTAATTAAAACGCATATTTCATTTCTCGCCAAAACTAATTCATTAATTTTGTTATCTAGCAACTGGAATTTGGATTTATAGAAAATTTATTATACTCCGTGGCGAGGCAAGGCGAGGCGCCAATATGAATTTTAGAGGCAAACATACGTTTTGATTGAATATCTGGTTTCTGGCTCATATCTTTTACATTACATATACGGGATATGAATAGCGTATATGTCTGCATATCGCGGAATACGGAGTTTACGACGGTGATACCATCCCAGACGTTCTGTGAAAAGATCGTATAACGATTTTATAACCCATTTATATAAATGTTCTGTACTGGTCATTGAAGTAAAAAGAGAGAGTAATATGTGGTAACACCACGTGGTATTCTAAAGTCATGTGATATTCACGTGAAAAAGTATTGATCTGGTACTGTATACTCAATATAAGACCAATCTTATCAATAGTTTGTTGTTGTTTTTCTTCAAATGCTTAATAATGGTATTTGAAACTTTAATTCATGGACACTCAACTTTAGACGCCATTTTTCATATCCTGTCGACAATTTGTCACAAAGTAGTTTGTATCTATTATATGAAATGATTGTAAGCTGAGTAGTCTAATATATCATTTAATAAGCAATTCGTAAACCAGCAGTATTTTATAACCATCATTTAGTAAAAACATTTGAGTTGCATTATTTAATGTCTTATTGATAGAAACGATCATCTTGAGCATTGCTTTTTTAAAATCATATCTTTGGTATTGTTGATAATAAATATATATCTAAACATGTTGGACATATTTCGAAGCGGTAATGTCAGAATGAGGCGACAGCTTTATTTGGAAATATAACACATTAAATTACATATGACACATATGTACTAAGTCAATGTTTGTTTCAAAGGAAGACACAATTAAAGGATAGTGCGTGGGATGTATATATCGAAGGTATATACATAATAGATGATGTATCTGAAGCTATAGCATATCATATACGAGTGACATATTCATTAAAAATTTACGTCAATATTTTTCTTTGACTTCGCGAGAATGCACAATATAGATACCCCAGAATATTTTAAAACTCACTCCATGTAATCTTCTACAGCAAGCGTATGATTTGAATCGAATCGATTTAAATCGTTTAATTATGCTTGATACTTGATCTGTACGCGATTTTTTTAACATGAATCATGTTTCAGATGTCTATTTTTGGAATTGACCTCACATAGAATTTACAAAGTTCAAGTATGTCTTATTTCATTAAACAATACATATCAACCGCAACACATGTAAATCTTATTAACGTTAAAACCATAAGAAACACGACAATCATTATGTTAAGACATTACGTAAGTATAAGACCAAACAGTTATTATAATTTGTACATAAAATGTGAGAGCTAAACAAAAATGCGTTAATTATTAACCATAAAGTGATTAAATACGCACGACCTAAAAACCTACTGCCTGAGATAAAAGTCGATGTAAAGAACAAATATTCTTTATGAAGTGAAGTATTTTTTGTTTATTTTTCAAGACATGAGAGGATTTTGTTGCTTCCAGACACAAAACCTTACCTCTTTATCATTCAGAAATATTCCATCGATAGATTTTAGTGACTCAAAAAAAGGCAGAGAAACTGAATGCTAGGAGTGCGGGTTATGCTGCCTTGATACATTTTAGAATTTTACAAGAGACAAACATAATGCTACTGTGGATCTGGGGTGTGCTCCCCAAAATGTTCTAAGAGGCTGTTCTATAGATTTCAAATGCAAAATTAGGTTAATCCTGTCCAAAATATCCCATTCACATATAAATTGATTTAATATCCAATAAAGTGAAATTCAGCGATGGATAGAGGGTTTAGGCGTATGCCATTGCTCTCTAGATGTATTTTGGAATTGTCTAATTGGGAAGGCTTTTCTAGGCATTTTCTTGCTGCAAACAAAAATCACAGTTTTTCCATGTGGTTCAGGCTATGCTCTCCAGAAAATACTGAATTGAACAGGTACAGAGAATTCATTATGTAGGTTCCAGACATAAAGTTGTAACTTGCATTATATCTCAATTGCATTAAGTTAATTATTTTCCAATGATTACGTTTCAGCAAACATGTCTCGCAAGAACAATGTATGGGGGAAGGGTCGAACTAAGAATTTTTGAATTTATGAAGTTCTGAGAGGTAAGTTCCAGGCTTCATCACACTAACTGAAATCTAACAATCCTCTATGATAAATCAAATCACTGCTTTAACCCCATGTTAAATGAATTTTAACAGTGTTTAGCCTTCGTTTCTTTATGTATGAATATACCAAATTCGGTGGAAATTGTAATTCCATGAACCCCCTCTAGATCTGCCACTGTAGTACATAATACTATTCCATATAAATACATGTAGTTTGATACCTTTGTTAACCTCATAGCATATGACTTTGAAAAGGAAGAAAAAGTATGAAACCATGAAACATAATAACAAAATTTGCAAACAAACCCAAAAGCCAAAAACCATCTTTCGAACTAAATTCTGCTATAAAGTGCAACAGCTTTAATTCAATATGACATTGCTATTTCACTAGCTTAATATGTAAGAATAAACATTAAATTTTATAGCATAAAATAATTAAGTATCAAATTTGAGATATTTACAAACTATTTTCAAGAATATGGAATTCTTGTGAGCATAGTTTCTAATATGAAATCCTATTAAAGTAGATGAGTGTCATATTGCATAGCCAATATGTATGCACCAAGCCTAACTCACAGTTTAACTTTATATTTATCTATTATTCTGTCCAGTAAATTTGTGGTCGTCCACACCTGGTGTCATGCCATGTTGACCAGCCAGTAGTGGTTCGACATATTGGTAGACACTCAAGCTTATTATACAACCGGACATACGTCCACGTATCATGTTGAACAGCCAGTAGTGGCTGAAAATATCGGCAGACACTCAAGCTTGTTATACAAACGGACAGACGTCCACGTATCATGTTGAACAGCCAGTAGTGGCTGAAAATATCGGCAGACACTCAAGCTTGTTATACAAACGGACAGACGTCCACGTATCATGTTGAGCATTAGTTGGTCATTTCATTATTTTTGCTTTTGGTAGTTAACAGTTCATATATGCATATAAGTGGTCATCAATATTATTATATATCTCTGTGCGATGCAGGGACTTGCCCTCTATTAACCATTAAGGTTTCTTTAAAATAACACGCTCGCACGTGACAGAAGTCTTATTGACAGAAAAGATCGTCTTGGGCATTTGTTTTGGACTTTTTTGTAAAATTATAACTTTAGTATAGTTAATTATACTTATATTCACTCGCGCTATGCTGTCGTATAGGGCCTACAATAGGAATATCTAATGTTGTCCTACATAGACCTACGCTTGTTTTAATTATGTAATCACTCAATGGTCAGTTTCTCGGTGAAACTGTTTATGTTATAAATGCTGAACACTGCATGACAGCCAATTTTAAACGTGGATGTTTCCGCGTGTTGTTAATTACACGTATTTCTTATGTAAACCATATGCGTTGCGTGTTTTTACCCGATGTCAGCAACTAACTGTGAACAGCTCTGTGTGCTGTGTGAAAACAATACATCCTAGCACAACTGTGGGACTGGTACGCGGGAGGTAATTTACACGAAATACTATTCATCGCGTATTTAGTGTAAATCACCCCCACGCGTAAATTTCGTCGTTTACAGTAGATGTTGTTTAAATACAGTTTTGTGAGTGAAAACATGAAACATGTAATTGACACACAACAGAACGTGCTGCACTCAAGTCAGTAAAACATTACATAATTAAAGCTGTATCATTTATCACATTACTAAAGTGATAATAGATATACAAAGTGAATTACATAGGTAACCTTAAAAATGCATCTGATTAATTTATTTGTCGTATGAATAAAGTAAAAGAGTGCTGATATACCCAAAGTAAGATTGACAGTTTTAAGAAGTACCGATGCCAAGAAGTCACTTTTATATTGATAATAAAACAAATGACAGCAATATAGGATCATTGTCTTAATGTTGTCATAACGAATCACGTGATGTTCTGAAGGACGTGCAAATTAACACTGATTGTTTTATTTCATAATCTTAATGCCGTAGTCATGCTTTGGGCTGATAAAACACCACCCCAAGCTTAAGTCAGGTATTTGTATGCCTACACCTGGTACTACAAAGACTCAATCTTCTCTCATCCACTATTAAAACTGTCCGCCACCATAAAAGTGAACAATTGTTGAATGTGACGCAAAACAACACTCAAAATTCAGAATAATTCAACGACTCTATTACGATTCTATTTAAAATGTGAAAATATCATATGTGTTGTTCAAGGATTATGGTTTTTAGAAACAAATTCATGTCCATGATAATTACTCGAGCATATCTATATCTATATCTATATCTATTAGTCGTTATAACACTTCTCCCATCCCAATACATGGATAAGGATTTATAGACGATAAAGAAGACAGGTTCATCACTTTTTGCATAATGTAATTGTTTATTTGTATCTGTTTAAAGTTTGCAATTTATGTATCCAAAATACATAACACTCAATCCTGATTCAGTAATATTAAAACAATGTAAATGTAACTGTATTAAGACAAAACTATCAGTTACGGTATTAGTTTTGTATCAGAGGATGTTTTACGATTCAATAAAACTATGTACAAAGTATTAAAACTATTTCTACAAAAAGCCGAACAATTGTTATCGAAGAAAAATGTTTATAAAATGCAAAGGATAATTATAAATTTGGCACACTTATAATTAGATATGATCTATCTCAAATATTTGTCGTAATGCAAAATTCCCAGCACTTTAGATGTAAGATGAAACTTGTATGTCCACAGATATGCAGAAATTGGCACAACCATTGGACTTTTTTACCTTTTTACATTCCTATTGCTCTTTTTTTTGTTTTAAAATTTTAATACAACAATAAAATGTAGAAGTGTGGAAGTAACGTTTTGAAAATGACAAATAAACTAAGACATTTACTGTTATTTCAGCTTTCATCTATGTTGAGGAATGATTTTAAAGTAATTTCAGTAGTTTATTACGTGTATTATTTTGACATTCATAAATATATATATACAGACCTGACCTTGACTTCTCATCGCTACATATCATTATAAGATTGCTTTATACTGCATCTTAATTTACCTCCCTCAACACCATTACTGAATTTTCTTCACATATAATTTTGCGTGGGTTCTTGACCAGCAATAAAGCGACCATTGTAGTTGAACAAAATGTAACGATTCTCCTTAAAGAGTCATTGACGCCATTTTTATTCACCATTCCAAACATAACTTTCTGACATGAGTTAATTAAACTTCAACAAAGGTCAACATTCTCATTCAATATGCTATATGTGTGTAATAAATTCACCCATTGCAACGCGTGTTAATGAAATTATTAGACAATAATAGTTCTACTATAAAAAGAGAAGAAATCGACACAAGATGTCACTGTATTTAACAGTTATAACAGACTGAATGTTTAGAATTTATACACACACACACACACACACACACACACACACACACACACACACACACACACACACACCAGAGGTCTGCGTTTGCCCAATGTTCACCAAATGTGTACGTCTTTTGGACCTCATGACGCTTAATGCTTTCGTTTCTATGATTTACATCCCGCCAAGAATTTTAGGTAATGTTATTGGCCTGACGGACGGAATTTTTACATGTAACCTGCCGTGATACTGAACCTGCATTTAGTCTCATCTAGCAAATTTAACTTCGAGTCGTCACACACATTTTAAAAATATTCTGAATGACCTGGTACTCGGAATTGCACACAGGACCTCCCGCCTACCAGTCGAACAATATACTAATTGTAACTTAAATTAATTTTGTCACTCATAACGGCGGCAAGGTATCTAGTAAGCGACAGGTGTCAGTTTGAAATACTGACTTGTTTTTATTTCTAGAACCAGTCACTAGAGCGCCTACCGTATGTATATAGGTATGTTATGTGCATGAGTGTATGTGTTTGTGTTCAATGCGATATACATTGTTTTGATCCTTCTTAATGATATAGAAGTTAAAGTGGGGAAACATTCAAACATTATGTTATCAAAACTTATCCATATATTGTCCTTCAGTAGGTATTACCATGTTGTCTTACTTTGATGGTTTGGGATGGATTTAAATGGAGACATTCAAGTGGTTAAACATGTATTAAAATACGAACATCTAATGTCAAGAGAGATTTCGGCTTTGAACAAGAACCGACTAGCCGGAATATCAAACGTAGAATTAACAGTATGTCTGTATAATTACAGGATTATGTTAATAACGAAATATTATGCCAAAGTATGACACAAACATTTCATCATGACCTTAAATGTTTATCAAGGTCTTGTATCTCGGTCACATGTACTCTGTGCCGCATCTTCATTCGACCACTTCTCATACTTTTTGGGTAAAATATGGATATCAGGAATATACTCGTTGTAACTTATGTTAATTTGTGAAAGATGGGAAAAAATTAAATGCAGATAAGATATATATATATATATATATATATATATATATATATATATATATATATATATATATATATATATATATATGTGTGTGTGTGTGTGTGTGTGTGTGTGTGTGTGTGTAATAGAATTAATGATATTTCACTGTAATTGTTTTGTGTTTCAGATATTATCAAAGGTAGGTGTGAATATAACATCAATCATTTTCCTGCTTTCCTTTTCTTTGAATAAATATTAACATATGTTGCCGTTTAAAAAAAAAAGAAATATTACACGGCAAATTAAAATGTAAAAAAACACTTAACGTAGTATACAAAACAAATATCGTTATCTTTAATTACTGTCTGATTGTGAAAATACCGAACACTTATAGTATTTCCTTACATCAGGAATTCTTAGGTTTACTTTAACCCGGACAAAATAAAAAGATTACTGTGGACAATATATTTAATTCCATAATCAGCCGACTGCTGTGTATGGCCTGATATCAAAGGCTTCTGGTACAGGCAGATCGCTTATCAGTAGATCGTTATCCACAATGTACAATGAGTACCCGTGATTCATTATACACGTATAGTTTTTGAGTTGTGGTTCTTCTAATGTATTTCTTTCTTTTAGGTGTTGGTCTTCTAGAGGTATGTAGATATAATGAAATATAAACCTATCCTTTTTTTGTCGACTGTATGGAAGTATTTGGGGATACAAACAAAGACTCTCTCTCTCTCTCTCTCTCTCTCTCTCTCTCTCTCTCTCTCTCTCTCTCTCTCTCTCTCTCTCTCTCTCTCTCTCTCTCTCTCTCTCTCTCTCTCTCTCAGAATGGATTTCTGTATCCCATTCTCTTCGCGAAAGTAGATTCGCAAATGTGTGTCTTTATCCAAAATGATTTGCATAGTATACATCACAGTCTTGTCGGTTTCATTTAATAGTATGTTTCAGGAATTGCTCTTATCCTGATGAAACAGGGATATATCGCAGGATCCAGCAAATGCTTTATCGAACTTTCGTCAGCACTAGTTACCAAGTTTCTAAAAAAGCTAATACGAAAAAATAACGATATATTGTTTCATGAGAGGGTTAAAACAGATGTTGATAAATGGATACATTTTGACACTAAAATATATCAAAGATGTGACATCAATTTATAACGGCAATTTTGTGTTATATAATTTTATGCGAATATGATATATCCCAGGGAACCTTACAAGCAAATATAATACCGAATCAAGCATTCACCTGGACATTGGCGGAAAATTAACTCCTAAACTATTCGTAAAACCCTATGATTTTGTTCTACCATCCGCTTTTCATATTTAAATACAGATAATCACTTTATTACCATAATAGGGGTCATGTCTCGCATATAATAAAATACTATAAAGATTTTCAATATATGTTAACTGCATATACAGGGGCTACTACAAGACGGATGTAGTGAAATATTACGTGAAAAAAATCATCATTTAGCATGTTTTACGGTCGAATTAATTACCTTCTTTGCAAGTAAGTCTTATAGATGATAATGTTGAGTTGCATGGTCGAATGTATTTTGAACGATGATAAATGAACACTGGAATTTATATAATTGAAATTTTAAGATGTAAAAAATGTATCTTTATTAAACGACCCTTTTAGATTATGTCGTGATTTTCAGATTTATCTTGTGGTGAGTAAAAATAGAAATTTAAACACGATACCTAGACATCTGATAATTATGTTTGAACAGTGATGACAAAGGGGAAAATGAAAAGCTTGATAAAATCTACTTAAAATAGGAATATTATTTATTATCCATATCATATAATAAATCATTTTATTTACTTGCCTCGCTTTATTTTCACCTTGTTAAAACTTTCATTTTTGTGTAGTTGATGTTTGCTTTTATGTATTTGGAAAAAAAATCTGAGGATTTTCCTAGTCAGTAAAGTTTCGAAAAACAATGGTCCTAAGATGATAATGATTGAAAATATTGATGTTTATTGACCGCCATGTTGCTTGACCAATATTACCCGTGCGACACATCATATTGTGTTTACTAGTTTTCATATTACCCGTGCGACACATCATATTGTGTGTACGAGTTATCATATTACCCATACGACGCATCATATTGTGTGTACGAGTATCATATTACCTGTGCGACTCATCATATTGTGTGTACGAGTTATCATATTACCTGTGCGACTCATCATATTGTGTGTACGAGTTATCATATTACCTGTGCGACTCATCATATTGTGATTACGAGTTATCATATTTTAAGTATACAAACATTATAAGTTGTACCTACAATATGATAAACTGTATATATACGTTTTTAATGATAAATAGTACGTATTATATGAAAAGTTTCTTGTATAATCGTAAGTCCTTCCTACAATCTGAAATGTAGAAAGTACAATATGATAAGTCGTACGTAATATATAATAAGTCGTACGTAAGATATGATAAGTCGTACATAAGATTTAATAAGTCGTACGTAAGATATGATAAGTCGTACATATAATATGATAAGTTGTACGTATGGTAGGACAAATCGTACCTACAATATGACAAGCCGTACGTATTATATAAATTGTACATATTATATAAGTCGTACATATTATATAAATTGTACATAGTATATAAGCCGTACGTATTATATAAATTGTACATAGTATATAAGTCGTACGTATTATATAAATTGTACATATTATATACGTCGTATGTATTATATAAATTGTACATATTATATACGTCGTATGTATTATATAAATTGTATATATTATATACGTCGTATGTATTATATGATAAGTCTTGCGTATTATATGAACGCCGTACTTATTATATGATAAGTCGTACGTATTGGGATTGACTGTGGCCTCACTTCAGGTGTGACCGTTTGACAGGGGATGCTTACTCCTCCATGGCAACTGATCTTACCTCTTGATTTCCAGAGGTTCGTGTTTGTCCATTTTTCCGGATTTGTATCTATGTCCTGGACATTCTGCTGATTTATACTTTGGTATCTGAGATTTTTTATACTGATAAGTCGTGCGTATCATATAGGTCGTACATATTATATGATAAATCGTAGGTATTATATGATAAGTCGTATGTATGTTAGTACAGGTACCATCCATATGATAAGTCGTTCCTTCAATATGATAAGTCGTATATATAAAAGGACAAGTCGTATCTACAATCTCATAAGTTGTATCGTCGGGGGTTGTAATTTCGTGGAAGTTGTAAGTTCGTGGTATTTTGTTTTTCCTCGTTATCTCGTTAAAATCGCATGTTTGATAGGATTTGACGCTTTCTGGAACATTTTAGCTAACCTATTTACAATGTATTCAAATGTTGAAGACATACGCGTTACTACTGGTAGACTGAATAAAAATCAATTAAAGTCGTCAAAATTATCGACATTTTCCTAGTACCGAAGATTTAGAGACACCAACCACCAAATTTAGACATAATGGGTAAACTGTTCGACTCAAAATTTTATGAACTGCTTCAGATACATTTGACCTTTATTAACTACATTTGTGCAAAGAACATGAACAAAAAAATGGGCTCCGGAAGTTGACATACCAACTTACAACCCTTTGACAGGATGAACAACTTCAGTAAACACAAACATTTTGACTCTATTACAAAATAAAATTTGGCTATATAACTGTTAATTTCAAGAACTCACGTAGGATACGTATGACAGGACAAGTCGTACTTACAGAATGAAATGTCGTATCTATCAATTTATAAGTCGAACATTCAAAAGGACAAGTCGTAAAGACTAAATGTGAAAAACAAAACAGCAGTAAACATACAAAATATATAAACGCAAAACACACCAGTGAACACATAAAATATATTAAGATAACAAAACACCAGTAAAACACAAAACATATATAAAAACATATAAACACAACAAAACACCAGTAAACAAACAAAATATATAAACACAAAGACACAGTTAAAAACACAAAATCTATAAAGATAACAAAACACCAGTCAAACACAAAACTTATATAAACACAACAAACAGCAGTAAACACATAAAATATATAAACACAATAACACAGGTAAACACAAAATATATAAACACAACAAAACACTAATAAACACACAAAATATATTAAGATAACAAAACACCAGTAAAGCACAAAACATATATAAAGACAAGAAAAAAACACAGGTAAACTTGCAAAATATACTAACACAACAAAACAGCTGTAAAACACACAAAATATACTAACACAACAAAACAGCAGTAAACACACAAAATATACCAACACAACAAAACAGTAGTAAACACACAAAATATACTAACACAACAAAACAGCAGTAAACACACAAAATATACTAACACAACAAAACAGCAGTAAACACACAAAATATATTAACACAACAAAACAGCAGTAAACACACAAAATATATTAACACAACAAAACGGCAGTAAACACACAAAATATATTAACACAACAAAACAGCAGTAAACACACAAAATATACTAACACAACAAAACAGCAGTAAACACACAAAATATACTAACACAACAAAACAGCAGTAAAACACACAAAATATATTAACACAACAAAACAGCAGTAAACACACAAAATATATTAACACAACAAAACAGCAGTAAACACACAAAATATATTAACACAACAAAACAGCAGTAAACACACAAAATATACTAACACAACAAAACAGCAGTAAACACACAAAATATACTAACACAACAAAACAGCAGTAAAACACACACAAAATATATTAACACAACAAAACAGCAGTAAACACACAAAATATATTAACACAACAAAACAGCAGTAAACACACAAAATATATTAACACAACAAAACAGCAGTAAAACACACAAAATATACTAACAACAACAAAACAACAGTAAACATACAAAATATATTAACACAACAAAACAGCAGTAAACACACAAAATATATTAACGCAACAAAACAGCAGTAAACACACAAAATATATTAACACAACAAAACGGCAGTAAACACACAAAATATATTAACACAACAAAACGGCAGTAAACACACAAAATATATTAACACAACAAAACGGCAGTAAACACACAAAATATATTAACACAACAAAACGGCAGTAAACACACAAAATATATTAACACAACAAAACAGCAGTAAACACACAAAATATATTAACACAACAAAACGGCAGTAAACACACAAAATATATTAACACAACAAAACGGCAGTAAACACACAAAATATATTAACACAACAAAACAGCAGTAAACACACAAAATATATAAAGACAACAAACAGCGCTAAACACACAAAATATATTAACAGAACAAAACAGCAGTAAACACACAAAATATATAAAGACAACAAACAGCGGTAAACACACAATATATATAAACATATACAAAACACTAGTAAAACACACAAACATAAATAAACATAATAAAACGCAGGTATACACACAAAATATATAAAGATAACAAACAGCGGTAAACACACAATATATATAAACATATACAAAACACTAGTAAAACACACAAACATAAATAAACATAATAAAACACAGGTAAACACACACAATATATAAAGATAACAAAACATCAGTGAACACACAAAATATATAAAGATAACAAAACATCAGTAAAACACAAACACATATATATCTATATACAACAAAACAGCATTAAATATAAACCAAACATAACCAGAACAATCGGAATATGTGAATGTCACACTTTATTTAATCATAAATATAAATTTTAAAAGATACTACAAAGAGACATGGCGACATATTGATTAAAACACTCAATTAATACAAATGATCATGAAGACACAATGACCTCAAATGTTACTGTGAAAAACACAATGCTATTGTGAAAATACATAATACAATGAAAAATATTATACAATAATGCTTTAACGTCTACATTTTGAAGTTAACCTCAATTATCTGTGTGGTTGAAATAGTTTATCATTGCGCGACTAGTAGAGTCGGGTTCGGTGTACCTGAATCAAGATGATCGTAACAATGATTAATGTCTTAATGTTTTCAGGAACAAATCACAAGATGCATGATATCGACAATATGTTTATATATGCATTTTATCATTCATGGTATCAATATTTCGCGGTTTCATTTTATGTTACATTAGATAATAAAAACTATAAAAAAATATATATACTCATGTGGTCCATGATGCCAAAACAATTTTGTGTGTTAAACATGTGCTTACCCATGTATAAATTTCTTATAGACGGATTAAATAAACATATAATTACAGTCCTAAGCATTAATATAATGCAAAAATATACACATTCTATATAGTGAAAGAGGTGAAAACAATGTCCCATCGTATGGTAAACAGATTCCGTGTCATTTTTAAATGTTCTTAGAATAGGTCTAAACTTACACGTGACAAAGTTTTATCGGGTTTTTACAAATAAATGGAAGAATCGGTCATGGTTGGCAACTACAAATGTTATAATAAATATATCGTTAATATTGCATTGTTATTCTTGATTAATCACATAAGGATTCTTCGTTTGTACTTTTCGACTTTAGCGGGAAGGCAGTGTTTACTGTCTTTAAGCATCTGACGTCATCACTGTTTTGTGACATCCACAATACGCTTTTATTTAGAGGTTACAAAAACTAGACGGACAACCATAATATTAAAAAATGAGTTTTGTTTGTTTGTTTTTTTTTATTGATGTAGCACGCCATACCCAACAATTTTTTCAGTTATGTGGTGGTGACTAGTATTTAATGGTGGAGGAGAAAACTCGGTTACAATGTACCCGGAAGGGACCACTAGCCTTCCGAAAGCAAACTAGTCAACTTTCTCACAAAATCAGCTTAGTTTATAACGGGACTGGAACATGTGCTGACAATAGGTGAGAGATTTCCTGGTTTAAAGCGCAATGCTATAACCATTCTGCTATAGAGTCCCCTTCAGAATAAGTAACCTGTATGTGTTACTTGATATTTAAACGATGATTACAACTGGTTTTTGTGACAACCGTCGACTGACTGTTGTTGGCTTTGCTTTTAAGTCAGACAGGAAATTTGGTTGATCAGGTTTTAAAGATGCTCTTTCGATATGATAAGAATATCATTTTTCTAATTGTTTAAAATTGCAGCGCTCGGCTGCAATTGTAAGTTAAAGAGATATATTGCCTAAGACACCTTGTAAGTTCTTTGTACAAAACTATATAAACTCTATGCAGACAAATGTTGATTTTTGTATGCTTTTTATCATTTCAAATGCTTAAGAAAATATAGGTATGTTCAACTAGTGAAGAAATTACAAAAAACACCAGTTTACGCTAAATGAAATGTTGATACAATCTGCGAATGAGCACGTGTAAGTATCGCCTAAAGTCAGTGTTTGGAATTTACTTTTTGCCTTAACATATTGCTGACGATGTTTGGAAATCAAGCTATGGCTGACATCTACATATAGATAAACGATTCTTGCTGAATGCAAAACAGAAATACCGTGTGCACTCACCAATGCCTTAAGTGTCATATAGCTATTATTAAATTCCTTTAGTTCAGCTTTAACTATATCATACTTAAGGCACTGGTGAGTGCACACGGTATTTTTGTTTTGCATTCAGCCAGAATTGTTCTTTTATATGGATATGTCACCAACTTTAGGTTAAGTGACACAAATGTTGACCTGTGCTATAGACTGAAAACAATGTAACAATACGCCTACCGTGACCCGGGTTCTCAGTTTAAAGTTTCATTCGGAAGACTCGTGCCTTTCATTTCGTTTATCAAGTGCTTGGCGAAGGAACAATCAAAACCATTTAAAAGTATTTGGTATGACTCTGTAACGGGGATCGAACCCGGACCTTCTGCATGCGAGTTGAACACTCTACCTCTAGGCAACAGCGATCGGCCACACAATAATTAATGTAAACGTTGAACTGGCCATTTACACAGTCAATATATTACATAACTTTTCATACAAAATCATCATCTAATTCTTGTGCAATATAAATATCTATTTTAAAACAAAATTGATATGAAAACTCAATATATCCTTAATCTTTCCTACATGAAGTATTATACAAAAGAACAGCAACATAATAAATCGTGACAGTTTTGTTTCAAAGTAAGAATTATAAACGTAAAACATATGCATGTACTATGTTTACAATTTACGATAAACTTAATTAAAGAGATAAGACTTTTCAAACACATTCTATGTAAACGATAATCCCAAAGGGAAAGATTTGCAGGCAAATCATTGTGAAATAAATATAAAAAATATTAAACACACGTATATGTATTACAAAAAATACGTGGAAATAAAATAAATATAACATATTTTCTATTTACAAAATATACTTGGTTTATGAAATGTTTTTCATTACGAAATTATTTAAAGCGTTCATTGTTCCTACAAATACGTATGCGTTTGTATTTGTAAGCTTGTGTGATGAATGGAAAAACATTGCTGTAGCGTTAGTATGAGTTATTACAGGTTAATGTTGTGAAATTTATGATGTACAGCTGATGTCCTCAAAATCAGAAATGAAAATGACAAATATTGACAATCATGTTTAGCGATAAAACGATAAAATAAACGAAGATGAAGTTTCTTACACGCTAATGTTAGTTACGAAATACTTAGAATCTCCCGAAACGTCTAGTGAAATAATAGCTCATCTATAATACGCGACTATAGACTCTTTTGATATCATTTATGTTTCCACCATGGTAACTGTATTTTTAATCCCAAATTCACTTCTTTGCAATAACGAATATAATATGACGTTACCGCGGGACATCGTCTGCTGGCATAATTCCATCACTAATAGAAACAATAGACCCGCAATAGATGACTTAGTCCCATTTCATACACCCCCTATCACCAAAAAAGAATCCATTAAAGATACGACTTACTTTCAGTAGAAAATAAATGCGCAGAATAGGGAACTTTCGAGTTATCCCGGATTACCGTTATAATCCTATATTTAGTCGCACAAGTCACGTGGATTGTGAAAAATGTTCCTCAACGTTATTTGCGGTTTCGGTAATATATAGATACACCTATAGAATAGTCGGTAAGAGCGTCCTGATAGTGTTCGGACTGTCCTCGGTTCGATTCCCGATCTGTCCTCATAATTATCCCCGTCTGCTACATTTCGGTCATTTGGCGTTAAACAGAGTAAACCACTATGGCATGTTTTAATGTTCTTTTGGATTTCTTTATACAAATTAACATTAATGCGCTAAAATATAACGATACACATGTTGTGAAGGTAAATATGAAAACCCGGAAGAACATATGAGGTATAAAATCGAAAAGGCGCGAATAAAAGTAGAAACATAACGGTAATCCGAGCTAACTCGAAAGTTCCTATTGGTAATGACGAAACTTCAAAACGATTTAGATATTGCATAATCGGATCAGCGTTTCATTTAATGGTGTGGTTTTTAAACAATAATAGGTCGGTAAGCCGGTCACTTTTGGTGTCCCCTATCTATGAAAACAGTTGCCCTGGAGGGTATGAGCGTCTTGTAAATGTTTGGCTCACCCTAATCTACATTTGAAGGAGAAATGGTTTGGTGTCTTCGGAAGTTGAACATATATATGAAATACAACAGCAGGTTGAACGATTGCTGAGTCAGCTGAGTCAGTCAATTGAATTAAAGAAGGAACATTGATATACACATATCTAATACACAGAGACATAGTGAACATTGAGTACAAAATATTTTATGTAAAACATTGCGAGTTTTGAATTCATATGTATTTACAATAACAATACCCGTCAAATATTTTGTTGCACACTCTTTCATTATTACAATGTCAAGCTGATGTTCGATGCATGAATTACAATGCACATCCATAATTTTCATGTAATGATTACCCTATTTATTACATCATTTTGTCATTTGTTTGTGTGCGTAAAATATCTTTGGGTTTTGACAAACGCAGTAGCTGTTCTTTTGTATCTTAAGCAGGTGCCCCACCAGGAGTATTGGTCACAAACTTTAGTTTGTCGTAGAACGAAACATTTGGATCCCATTATATTAAAGTATATTTTCCCAAGGAAATGTGCATTCGGTGACAACGACTGCTTCAGGCACCACCGAAACCTGCAAATATATGAAACAAAAAGAATCGTATATGACATAAAATGACTGACTTGTTTTGAAAAGTACATAATGTAAAATAATATTTCTTTTTCAGAATTTGCTTAAAATATTAAAACTTGATAAAAAAAATTAAAAGAAGGGGGTTTACCATGGTTGTAGAATATTTGTAAAATATCAAAAGGAACACGGTATTAGATGTAGCAATGAGTTATTATAGACAACCATCTTAATAACTTAACGACAGTACAGGATGAAGGGTTGGACCGTGGTGAACTTAGAGAAGAGTATTACTGAAATACATACATACATACATACATACATACATACATACATACATACATACATACATACGTACGTACGTACGTACGTGCGTGTGTGCGTGTGGGAAGACGGACGGACGGATCCACGCAGGCACACACAAGTTAAATATGTCGCTCTTAATCCCCATTACAAATAAAATATACTTGATGAGATGTAAATGATATAAGATGGAGATCATTTAAACATATCATAGTTCAACACAAATCTGATACATAATATACCCGACATGCTTGTTTATGTTCCTTCAAATCGGTGTTATCGTTACGTATTTTATACAATCTTAACGCTACGATAAAATCCATGAACTATGAAATAGACGTCGATTCTTGTTTAAAAGAAATATCATATTGGGACGTTCTATTTTCTGCATACAAAGGTTGTTTCCTTTGAAAAATAATATTGGCGACAGAAAATCGTTACTAACATGCAAATGTGGGCTATTTTTCAAGTTCTCGAATGTCAAAAAGTCATAAACTGGCCATAAAAGCAAATAATGTATGCCTCGGTTTTGTATTTGGCCCAGAACAAGTTTGATAAACAAGATAATCTTTTAACTATGTGAATGAAACATTATCCAATTACAATACCGGTGTTCCCTCACATAACATGTTCTTGTCTTGTTTTCTTGTTTATTTGCATGTAAGCACAATTATTTTATGTTGACTCGGTGGTGACCTTTGGTTGAAAAAAGATACTAATGACTTTATGCATATTAGAATTGAAAAATGGTCTGAAGTAAGCTTGTACGAAACGAGGATCCCGGTGGTACATGTGTATATCGAAAACGAAAAGTCGCCACTTATATACACGGATACAAACATTATTGATAAAGTGTTTAACTTCAGAACTTTACTGTTAAAATTTTGGGCAGAACAAAATATAAAGCTTTAATGGTATATCCTTTTCGTTTACAATTTAATGCATGTAACTTATATATTACGTCTACAAAATTGCAGCCACGTTAG
This sequence comes from Atrina japonica, assembly GCA_030159075.1. NCBI lineage: Eukaryota > Metazoa > Mollusca > Bivalvia > Pterioida > Pinnidae > Atrina > Atrina japonica. Next base: position 480,852 of record BROG01000538.1, read on the forward strand.
TTTATCCGTGATTTTTAGTTCATTTCTCATTTTTTGCATCTTTGTATGTTTATTCAAATTTGAAAACATTGTATTACGAAAAAAAAGAAACAACAGAAAACATGCTTTAAAGTTGTTTCACAGTTAACACTTCATTTAAGTTAATAAACTCCTTGAAATGTAGATCTCATTAAAACAAGGCTTACAATAACATGTGAAGAAACTCATTATCTTTTGTATGACCACAAATTACATGATATATTGCCCAAAGCTATACTTATTCACCACAGACACATTCACTTTCCTTTCAAAGTATATCTATTTCGTCTCCACGTGAGTGGAAAATTAAGTATCGTAAGCAAGCACCTGTAACAATTCTTATAAAAGTTTTAGGCTGCCTAAAAAGCGATTCTGGATTAAATATATTAAATGTTTTCTATTTTATTCTTACCTAAGGCATTTCGGGTATTTCTAACTTTATACTTTAAATTCTTATCCTTCATAATTTAAGATAAACCACAATATGAAAATGGCTGACTTCTGTATGGTGAAATATGATGCAGTGAATAACATAGTGAGGTTACACTGACGATTACATAGTGCCTAGCGACATAGACAAACGTGTGGTAACATTTCGGAAATGACATGTCACTTCCTAATGACGAAACGATTAAAATTACATAAATAACAAAAACATACACACACGCCTGCACGCATACACACTCCAACACACACGTGCACACACCAGAATACGAATGACAGCATGTTATATAGGTATGAAAATGTCGATATCAAAATCGTAATGCAACAAATTGATACAGATTAAATTTTTGTTCTTGTCATTAGACATTTTAGTACTGCTATCATATTCCCACTTTTTGATTTACCAGGGGGTTTTACGAAAAAGTGGGAACATGATAATTGTAAAACCGCTGGTAAATCAAGAAGTGGGAACATGATACTGTATATAATCAGTTTTATGATATGTATATAGTTGAAGCTCAACTGATGGAGTCTACTTGACAGAAACTATCTTCTTGAGCATTATAACTTTGGTATCATGTTTATGATATGTATATCCCTTTTTTAAAAAAATACAGGTGCAATTTAATCGCAGATTTAATTCCACCAGAATTTTGATTGTTACGTTTTGTGTTGATATGAAGAACCACGCAGTGACATACATGACACGAGTGGAATTTTCGGGACAGATGAAAAACATCGATTCAATCACTGTTATTTTTTGCATTGAAATTTGGCTTTAAGGTTTGCGTACTTTAAAGAATAAATGATTTTTTTTAAATCCTGTAATCCAATTTCTGGACTTAACACTCGACGTGTGAACCTGAAATATATTGATGTTCTACTTGACCCATTCAACTGACCATGGTGTGTTATGATAAATTTCTATAAGATGATTAAGGCATTACACAAGTTTAAAGACTAAGTAATACCTGAATCGTTTGTACGTGTACAGAGGTTACAATGCGTTAAATCGCATTTTGTGTAATAACAGAAAATGTTGTCAAAACCAAAGGAGTGCTTGAGTGACATTGTATACAGCTCTCATCAAATCAAATTCTTATTGTCCCATCAATCTAATACTTATGACTGATCGAAAAGAAATGTAATTCACCTTTATTTGTTTGTGATAAAGGCAAATTGTAATGTACTTTCACACGATGTTCACACAAATTCGACACAATATCTTACATCAAAATTTTATTTCATGGTTAAGAACAATGCCACGCGAAGGTGTGAGATATAGGAAAGTCTCGTATCATTTTAATTTCTTAATTGACGTGGGTTTTTAATCGGTAAACATAAATGTATCCACGCAAATAGGTGCATAAAAGAAAAATGAACAGAGAAGATATTACGTTTTTGTATGTATATCATAATGTTTTCGAATCTCAAAAACTTGAAAAAGAAAAAAAGGCCACAATACTTAATTCCTATATAATTGATAATTGATACTTAATTTCTATGAAAGGTAAAATGTTACAACGTACATAAAACCTAATGCATACGGCACCCTAATATCACATTAATGGGTTAAGCCTAGTTTTTCTCGAAAAAAAACTTTTTTATCTCAAGTGACACCTATTTTTTCGCACCATCTCATTTTTCTCACTGCTGTCTTTCCAGTTAATGCCAGTTTCGAGAAAAGCCATAATAATATTGGAAAACTTCAAATAATTAATGCGGATTTTGGCTTAGTAATTTGAATAACTTTGAATTAACTTAGCAAAACTATGTTTAACTGCACTAAAACCACATTAATACACATCAATGTAATTTTGACGCAGTTAAAACTATTTCTTTTCCTCAAGAAAATCTAAGTTAAACTCAGTAATGCGATTTAGACATGAGGTATATACTTCTTAAAGACAATGTGAATCCTCACTTAGTTTACAGACCACTTGTTTTGTATGAAATGTTGTATATTGAAAATCTGAATGTGTTTGTCAGATATGCCTTGATAATAAAAGGAGACATGGCGTTATCATATAATGTCAGGAGCTTTTAACACTTGCAATCTTATAACCATGCATTAACGCATCTAAAACCCATTTACTCGCTTCACACATCAAAATGAATTATACCTCAATACCAGAACAAAATAGCTACCGTGTATACATATTACAATGCTCACTTTACAGTCATGTCGGACGATAGACCGTATATGTGACCATTTGTGTCGGCATTGAAGTTGATAATTTATAAAACTGTCAGAATTGATAGCATCAATATATTTTAGAAGACATGCAGGTTACTTTGTTTGAAAGGTATGAATTATCCTCGATTCCTGTGTTAACTTCTGGACATTTTACAAGCAATTCAGAGATCATCTTTGTGACTTTCATTTTAAATCTTGACATTTGTTGTCCGTAAATGATGCATGTCCGTGAGAACATTAAAGTTTTACATTTTATACCGCGGGTTAATTAGGTGCTACTTCGTATCTCCCTAATTCATCAAACGCAGCGTATTTAAAGTATAATTTCTGTCAACGTTATATCACTTTATCTCAAATTTAGATGTAAACATTACAAATCGGAACAAAATGTTGTTTTTTTCTGGTTAACAACAATTTTACTCGCTATAAAAATCATTAATGCGAACATTGATTTAGAGATATATATTACCCTATTACTCGTGTTTCATCCACATATGTAAATAATAGATCTGCCCTCGTAAAATTGCAATGCATTTCAAATGCTCGTGAATGTTTTGTACAAGAAAATCTTTCAAAATTTAAAAAGTAATACACATCTGGTATTATTAAACAGAATGTACTAAAAAAAGATTAATTGACGGATAAGTTAAGTGAAAGAAAAGGCTTCATAGGATAGATAGAAAAACGGGAACAAAAATACCTAAACAGACAAATCAATTATATCAAACCCTTTTACAATGACATCCCGCTTTATTTGAATTGATTTTGATTTCCAGACCAGATTTCTTTTTAACCATTATATCCCGGTTATTTGGAAACACTGTTTATTTGAAGAAAAGAAATGTTTATTCTCTTTCTTTTCCAATATATTCGGGTTCGATTGTGTTTACAAAATAACATTAACGTAAGATTAAACGCGACAAAACCTGAAATCGACCAGCAAACAAACATGTATGTTTAGATGCAGTTGAGGAAAGTGAAACTTTCATTTATATGTTTTATTTTAAAAATACATTAAACTGCACAAAGGGTTGCAGATCGCGTCTACGTTGTTAATGTATAGCATTCTACCAGGTTCTAAACAAGATCCATTGGCGTATCGGAAATTGAAATAGATATCAGCACGTGAAAATATAAGTGAAAAATTGAGTCAGATAATATGCTTGTGACGGGTGGGGACATATTGTTGTCGGATCATATCCGAATTTGAAAATATGTAGATCACAAAAAAGAAGAGTGAATGTAATCACTTTCGTATGTTCTTTTAAAACGTTATATCGTTACAAAAACTGCTGATCTTGAGTGTAAATAAATGACGACGAATAATATTAGTTGTAGTGTGTGTTATTTATACTGAGTGAAAAAATAACAATAAGTTATGATGATGCAATTCTTGTTGTGTCAAACATCATTGTAAGTTGTCATTTGTTGTTTTATCAAAAGTTGTTACAAGTAGTCGTTTTGCTGTTATTGCATCAAAAGCCATTATAAGTTGTCATATCTTTGTGCCAGAGGTTACTATATATATATATATATATATATATATATATATATATATATATATATATATATATATATATATATATATATATATATATATATATATATATATATATATATATATATATGTATGTATATATGTATGTATATATGTGTGTGTGTTACAATATTTCTTTCTTTTGGGATGCTAATTGGATTCTGTTTTTGTATGTATCTACAATACTCATGTTTTATCATACTTTGATCATTTTTATCACTGATCACGTTAACACTGATATCGCGTGTGGTCTGTGAATTAGTCTCTCATGTGATATCGAGCGTAATGGAAACTTTGTTTGTTGCCGTCTGATATCTGCACCAGTGTATTTCAAATGAGTGTAACTAAATAACTAACATACTACATGGAGTAAAAGAGACCCTTAGAGATACAGTCGTTTGAACTTTCTAACAATATTTCACTTGTAGCGTTTATTTCTGGTTTTTGATCATTTTGTATCAACTAATTTATAATAATGTTTCTCTTCCATGGATGGTAAAACATCCATTTAAGTTATAACATATATAACTATGCTACACCGGCTGACCCGTACACGGTACTGAACATCAGAAAGAGCAACATAATAGAGCTTATAGGATTAACTTATGCATTATTTACACCGATTTTTATACGGAAACATCCATTAGTGATCATTTACGGAGTTGCGATCGTCCAATATCTCACCAAGGTTATAAAGGCAACTTTGTTAAATAAAGAATATCTCCCCAGATAAAACTCCCAAGACGACATGACAGCCAGGATAATGTATATAAAATCATAGGAGCAGACTGAGACGGATTTTACACCTTGATTTTGTTGAGGCAGACAGATATCTCACCGAAGACATATAAAAAAGGAAAGCAAGAAATTTAGTCTTTGTAAAAAGAGATAGAATGACCGAATTGTGACCATGGCATATATACATATGTATATGTGTGCTCTAAATACAGACGAAATATCAATATTATACAATTGATTCATGGGTTTATAGGAAAAAGTCAAAAGTTTTCTCCCGAGGTAGCAAGAGCGACCTCAAGAACAGTTCCTTGATCTATACATCAATGTGACCATTGATGTTTTGCTTGATTAACTTTTTAAGAAAGAAAAACTGTTTGTCAACACTGAATAGTTTTTTTTATGTCGAAAATACATTTTTTAAAATTTTTCATTGACGTTGAAGTATATAAGTTTGAAAGTGATTGATATACAGAATATGATGATTAATATAGTGGATAACTTTTGTACTCTTTGTTATTTTTACGAATTGATGGAACATCAACGCAGTTATGTTACGCTAAGTTGTTTATTGGGAACAAGTCAAAGCACAAAACTTCCAAATTATACTTTTATTTCTATATTTTTGCTTTTTAAAGTGACGAAAATTCGCTGTAAAATATAGATCTATAAGGCTTGTTGAAACATATGATATTAAAGGTCAGTTCAGTGTCCTTTATGAAGTTTAAGATATTATAAATTTGTTTTAGAATATTACTTTTCAATTATTTTTACCATTATACTCTTGTGATAGAATTAACAATAAAAGCAATAGAATGGTTTGTTAACAATTCTTGCGCACGATTGATATGCAAATGAGTTTTGGTCAAGTTTCCGATACTGTGTATTGGCAAGATCTTTCTGTGAAGATGGATATAGAAGTTGCGTCATTCCTCATTCATGTGATCTAAACTGATAAGAAACACGCGACAGTCTTTGAAGTTGGGAAATGTTTTACACGTACATGTACTGACCTAGAAATTTAAGGCTACTGATAGGAGGTATAGCGTAAGAGTATAATACTGCCCTGTCGCATGTATATCTAATATAGATGAAACGATGTTTATAAGCACAAGATTTTATAATCATATCACTGAACTATGTAGTTTGTTGCATAATAGATAAGCAATCAGTACTCTCGCTAGGCCAAATGCCTGACCCGATTTTTACTTACTTTTTTGTAAAACCTAACTTTACCGATTTAAAAAATAATCCGTATACTGTGTGTATTATATCTCATTTAAACTTATGATTGCCATCAACTCGTATCAGTACTTTCAGTACTTTGATTTAATGTTAAGAATTATCACTATGATATCCTAGGTGCACCTGGTTGTATTAGAGGACTGTACAACTGAATATGTGCATTGTTTCATAGTACTTCGTTACTTGGTACTACTTCGTGTGCAATGTTTCGGTTGAGTTTTAATGTAACAGATTAGAATACTTAACCTACACATAAATACAGGTATATAATCCCATTTATTTAATATACGGTAAATGCTAAATCTAACTGACTTTAAATCAGTTTTACCATATCAGAATATAAGTTTTGCCCTCAGCAGCGGAAACGTACGTCTATGTTTATATCGGTTTGGGATTCGCTATTGTTTTTTACTTTGAGACCATTTCTATATCAAATTCGTCGTATTTCGTTGGACTTAGAGTTTCTATCATTTATTGACACTTCTTTATTTTTACTTTTACAATGAGCTTTTTGTTTTGGTTTTCATATAATCTGAAAATATCACACTTGCACAATTAACGGAAGTTTTGAATAACACGCACATTATAATACTAGTACTGAACCTATGTTAGTTTACAGTAGATTGATTCTGACATTCCGCAATGAATCAGTTTGTCGATTACACGTATACCCATTTTACTTACATCCAGCATAATTGTATATGTCATACATCAAATATACCTGTTCTACTACAATTAACTACTTTTTGAGATTACGAAAACACCTGCAAACAATCTTTAATGTAATATCTTTCTTATTTCGATATTCGGAAAGGCAAATGTAATGTTCATTAAGCACATGTGATAATCACCGTTCTGACATTTGATATATATTTAACTGAAATAAACAATTATGGAGTTATTTATGACACCGAATGTGGTAACATTTGTGTACAAAACGACGTGGAAAAATACGGTACAGACTGCTGTGTTAAGTACACAAAGTTGTGAAAAAAGAACATGTGTCATAAAAAATATCCGACGATAAAATCTTTGATTTACAGGTAAAAATTACTTGCACCTGTGCTCCATCAAAATTTTGAGCGAAGTATATTGAATATTGATGGCTAACAATAAACATCCATCAAACTGTAGAGTAATTTTATACATACCAATTACACTATTCACATTATACTTAAGTAAGTTTAAATCGTAAAACCTGTAATACAGTTTATTGCATCCATTAAATGTTTTGACGAGTTACTTTTTTCCCATGTATAACACCTGCAATATATATATATATATATATATATATATATATATATATATATATATATATATATATATATATATATATATATATATATATATATATATATATATATATCACTTCTGACTTCTGTGCAGTAACATTTATTCATATGTGTATATATATATATATATATGTGTGTATTCATTTATTCATATGTGTATATATATATATATATATATATATATATATATATATATATATATATATATATATATTTATATATCACTTCTGACTTCTGTGCAGTAACATTTATTCATATGTGTTTTGGCTTAAAGAAATAGCTATTCAGATCTAGGCTGTAACTTCAACATATCTTTTTTTATACTCTTCCTTCCTTTTTCATTTTGAAGCTACTTTGTTTGTGTGCTATGTTGTTAGTTTGTCTGCGTGATTGCACCTGACATGGTTTACGATCTCCAGTTAGTATTTTCTCGACGTGAATCAGATAATTATAGATTATGCTTACAAAGATCATACATCTTATTGTCATTTCAGTTACGACAACAGGTAACCACAAGTTGTCAGAAGGTGCGTGCAAATGCCGTTGCCAGAGAAAATTATAACTATCATGAGTTTCGTAATTCAATTCACAGACCAATTCAAAATGTTTGAATGGATAAATACTGCACAAAAGGATAACGGTAAACGTTTTATCCACGCTTACAATGGGTGATGCTTTCAGAACAATGGTAGACCTTTGATTCGCATTAATTTTACTTTTACATACCTGTAATTGTCGTTGGTTTACTTACATTATATCAAACGGTACAATTTGTATTTCCTTTTATCAAAACAAATGACATACAAGACGAGATGGTATATACTCGTTCGATTTTAATTAAAATGTTTAAGTATGAGAAGAAAGAAACCCTTTCAAATGTAACACTATTGTCAACTGTTTATTTGTAGAAAGTTAAATCCAAAAGACGCATTTAAAATTACGAATTTTCTTTTTGTAAAATTGTTTGCCAAATTTATATTTATTGATGACATTTTTAAGTGACTGTAATTGATAATAACTGGTAATTTAAGAGACCTTCTCACATCTTGTTCGTTTTGTGTATAAATGAATGTAGTTTTATTTTATCATAATGGTATGGTGTTTCAAAGGCCACTGTAATGTAAGTGCTGAACTAAAATCGATCATATCAGAATTGACAAAATAATGTCAAAAATGATAAAAAAAACCCACGTAAAACAGAAGACGCATTCTGTATTCCAAAATTATACACGTTTTTAGTATCAAAGGACTTATGACATACTACCTATTACCTGACCTGAAACCTACATTTAGAACTCAGTAACTTTGTGACATGCAATTGGACCTCAGAATGACTTCTACGTGAGTGTTAATTGTCGTATTGATTTACATATGTATCATTTTGCTTCTCGGATGATATTATCATATCGTGTTTGTATCAGGTTGCTACAATATAATGTTCCTGTAATTCTATCTATAATTCAAAATGCTACATGTATATACTTGAGTAATCCAAAACATCTCAGAGATGTAAGAAATTAAACAATAGCATTTGAAATCTAATAAATTGCAATTTCATAAAATTTCAAAAATTTAAGATTCTGTTAGTACTACCGTCTGCGCCTAAAATGTGGTAAGTATGGTAAATATGTATTGTAATGTTATAACTACCATTAACATACTTCAATTTGATAGGAGAGGGACATGAGGTAAAGTGAATTTATTCTTGATTTTGATGAAAAATCAATGACTCTACTAATAATTTTAAGTGTGAACCCTAATATATTAATATAAACATTAAATATTATTGTCTTGATTTCATACTATACTATTGACCAGCATACACCGACAGAGGGAGAAACGGTAATTAAAGCAAACCTGTAACATAGAAGTTATCAATACAAGTTTTCGTCAGTTTGAATTAGCGTAATAAGATTTTACCGTCCCGTGATGTACCCGTCATTTTCCGCTAGCCAATAGACTTGGTAAGAAAAAAGGAAATATAAAAACGAACAATAAACATAAGACATATACTTACTCTTCGTCACATTTGCAGTGGAGTAAAGCATGGAATCTATAGTTGAAATAATTGAATTTAGTGGAGAATGGTTCAATGATAAGAGGACACACGTCGTGTTCACGACAACATACATCCAACTCGTAGTCATCGCCGATATCATCGTAGTCTTTAGCAGTCTGTCCTCTTCCGCACCACTTTGTACCCGGATACATAAGAAGACTGGCGAAAAAAGACCGTTTGCTACGATGTAGATGACCACTAGATGACGATGAAGATGATTGTACATCGGAATTTTTTTTATGATATTTTAAGTCTCTTTGTTCATCAATGTTAGCTGCTTTCGAAGAACTATGGGCTTTGTCATGAAAATGGTGGTCTTTTTTCACGTGGTTTGCCATTCGGTGACAGGCTTTGATGTCATGTCGGATTTTTATGAAATTTCTGAAAGGCCCTAGAAACTTCCTGTGTTTAAAAAATTGTAGTGCATATGTGTTGTTTAAGTTTTTGTTCTCTGAATAAATAGTAAACACGTTTCCTCTCTCTTTTCTTTTGAACACACCAGCATCCGAACCAAAGAATTGAACAAAACTTAGAATAGTATTGGAATTTTCGGAATAATCACAGTCTTTTAATGTATTTCCTTGGAACAAACTTTGGACAATTTTTGAACCATCTGTGATTTGTCTTATTTTCATCTCATAGGAAGAATTTAGAAAAACGGATGTCTCCTGGAACAAAATTCCCTTGAAAGCTATTCGAACTTCTCTTTCCTTGAAGTCGTTGTATCTGATACTGACAAAATTAGTTTTTCCTATTCCCTTTTCATGTTCTACACTTTTTCTCCCACATATAGAAACTATATGAAATAATAATCCAAAAAATAGGAATTCAAGTCCGATATTACGAGCTTCCAAAAACTTCATTTTTCTACATTCTCTCGGGGACAAAAATAAAACTGTTAAAACTAAAAAATACAGAGAAACTTTAAAAGCGTGTTCATGTTTACACTTCAATGTTCAAAGCGAATCCCCACGAATATGTTACTTTAATATCCTCTTATAGTTTCGCTACGATTGACTTACGACGGACAAAAAGTCCCTTCAACTAATGAACGACTCTGTAGAGAAGCGGATAGTTTATACATGAAGTTTTAAAATAATACACCCTGCATAATAGTATCGCATCAAATATGAAATTATGTCCAGGTAGAAATTAAAAAAGACATTACTCGATATCTGCAGGGTACGGGAGTCAGAAACACTTTTGCTTAGACACTATACAATGTATTACACTAAGGCATCATTCACGATGAGGGCAAACGCCTGTTATGTTTTGTCTGTTTAAATGTTTAACCGCATTACTGATGACTTATTATAAATCGCTCCTGTGTGTTTTGTGGTAAAACAATAGTGCGTGAAAACCGACAATGATCTATCACTTAACATTAATTGTGGCTTGTTAATGCAAAGTCCAATAAAAGTTTCTATAGGATTCAACTTACTTGCTGTATGCTCTTTCTCATACTGGCTTACAAGTGAATTCGATTTTAGAATTAAGAACTAACATACATAGTTGGTGCCGAGTAAATTAAAATTTAGTGTGTTTAAAATGTATTCACAACATGTTATTATTACAACTACAAAACAACGAACAATCTGCAGTCCATGTCCATGTCCTCATACCGAATGCTAAATAAACGCCTTGGGTAAATATGTATCGGGAAACCTTCAGAAGTATCAGCTACTAAATAAACAGACAATTCTTAGCTGAATATATCTTTGTTTCTTATTTTAGTCCTGTCAACTGTATATAATGTATATGTATGCATATAATTTTAACTTTTTATATCATTATCTGTCCGAAACTATTTGTGCTCTGATCAGGCCGGGTATACGGAGCTCAAATTTGCGAGATGATCTCTTTTACCAACGTTGATACGCGAACAATTTTGTTTCATATAACATACATACATACATACATATATACATACATACATACATACATTCATACATACATACATACATACATACATACGTACGTACGTACGTACATACATACATACATACATACATACATACATACATACATACATACATACATACATACATACATACATACATACATACATACATACATACATGCATGCATGCATGCATGCATACATACATACATACATACATACATACATACATACATACATACATACATACATTATTCATACATACATACATACATACATACATTATTCAACATTCTGAAAAAAATCATTATGACCTTAAACATAACTTAAATATAACGTTTTGACATTCAGATATCTTGACATTGTCGCGACCTTGAAAACTAGAATAAATACATGTACTTGCATATGATAATTTAACTATTCAATAATGAATACAAATGCCTTAGCATAAATATGTAGACGCAGTATTGTGTCGTAATTTCCAGCATCATGGAGTAAGACAATTGCCAAATCAAAATCAAAATACCATGTTAATGAAATTCAACAAACGTTCATTAGGTGCAAATGCGTACAGTAAGATTAAAAGGAAGCAATATAGTTAATCATGGATATAAAACAATGACTCTATCCCTTTGATGAACTACCGCATTTTGAATTTTTAATATAATTATCAGAAGTATTCTATGGGGATTAGTCGCAGCTTTTCAAGTTAGATATGCTTGGTTAGTAAGGTGCATTCTGGTTGCAGATTTGGCTCTGTAGGTAAAAAGATAAGGACAATATTGACAGCATAAGAAAGTGTTCATTAATACTTAAGTACAGACGGGTTTCCAATTTTACACTAAACTGCCTTCAGTATAAAAATACGAGAACAATTATATTTGTATTTTAAACAAACAGTGCATTCCCTATATGAGTCACCTTATTGATAAAATTAAACTTTATATTTCATTTTAAATGATAGAAGTAGGGCACAAACAATGAGTGTATACATAGTCGTGCTTTCTCCTGTCTCGTTAAATTTGGAATGGCAATTCCTGAATAAAATGTGATTAAATACCGTAAATATATACCATAAAATCCTATAAAAACTTTACATCCCCCACAATACAGAGTGTCAAATTTATCATCATTGATGATTAGAAATATGAGTAATAAGACGTTTTCATGTAATTTATCTATACTCACAACATACGTGACTCACTGTGTTACTAGAGAGAAAGGGTATTTTACGATCTATCAACTGTGACCTTCTCGTTTCGATTTGTCTACACAAAGTCTGTTTTTAACAATATGTTATTTTAATGTAAAATTCTCAAATAAGATATAATTTGAAACTTGAGATCTACAAATGAAATAAATGAGAGAAATAAATTTCAGTAGAGGAGAATGGGATAGACTAATTATATTTATCATAATTAATGTACACATTAATTTTATATTGCATATTTAATAAAATAAGATTTAAAATTATAATCATAGAGAAGTATGATGTAGAAGTCAGATTTCTATAAAAAATTTAAATGATAAATTTGTTTTCATGACACAAACATAATGCATCACAGAAAGATTAGTCCGACGATCACTTAAACAGGGATGTTCAGTTAATGGGTGCTTATTTTTACTATATAAAGCTTTCATACGTTTCAACATACAGTTCACAGCGTGTGTTAATCTAATAAAACAGTGTCTGTTGTGGAAGTCGAGAACATCCTACCAACATAGCTTTCATCCAAAATGGGCCAAAATTATTTCCCCATCCAAGATCTACACGAATGAAGAATTGCCTCTTTTTCAAATATCACCCAGTCCATAATCAGAATACCAACGTTTCCAAAACCAACATTTGTGCATACATATCGTTATATATTTAAATATTTTTCCACCACAATTGCATTTGCAGTTACAAAAGGTGCTTGCTATACCATTTTAGTTGTGCTTCCTTATAAAATGATTCATTTCTATGACAATTTATGTTGGTAGAGTGCGTGTGCGTTTTCTCTTATACATCCTTAAATGTCGTGAATACCGTATTTCAATAATATCTACATAAGAACTTTGAATTTGGAATATTTTGAATAGAGTTTTAAGCCACACTCAATATTTTTCATGGTTTAGATCGCGATGCTCTAAACACGTGGCTTCAGAGGCTCCACATAACAACTAAGAGAAGTGCACACTGTGTATCTAAGCTTTTGGGTTCTTCATCTTCCCGAATTAGCTTTGTGTCCTTTTTATTTAAATGCTTCAAACACTTGATGACACACCGTGATTTTACAAGGTAATGTTTGAAAATAAGAATTCTTTTCCAAGATATTTCGTTTTCAATACTAAATGATTTAAAAGTGCTGTCAAGATGAAGCTACAGTAGATAAATAAATGTCATTTCGGAAATATTGTTGACAGTGATGTACATGACAAAATATAATTTGATAACTAGATCGAGGTACAGTCAACAGACAGTGATAGCACATCGTAACAACACTGTCACTTCTTTACGAGAAAGCGATAGAGATCTTAGGAACCTTTGAACATAATTTGCACATGCGATGTATTGAAATGTTGTTGAAGTGATTAGAATGTTAGAAATTGTATACTGATGGGCAAAGTTTGGTATTTAGTGTAAAGTTCTAACTGACACCCAATATAATTATTGTATGTGTGTGGGGTTTGGCGTTTTCTTATCCTCTTCAACAAACATTTGCTTAAGAGTAGAAAAACAGGATTTATTGAATCTTGTTACATTCAAATTTGCTAATAAATATAATTAACTTCTCGAATTATCTCTAGACATAAATCGAGTTACATATTAAGGATGTTGTGTCTGTGATTATTGTATGTTTGGGTAAACCACTGGGTCGGAAAGGTGACAGAGGATAAACGTTGCATGCTTCAAATTCTTTAGAAGGCAGGTGCCCATGTAAAGACGCCAGTAATCATTCTCTCCAAGTTGTACATTTCTAGAAAATATAAGATATATTGGTCCCTTAAAAAAGTTTGGCGTTCGTTGTCGAAAAAGATCTCGAATGCATGCGAATACTGCAAAATACATATAGATATATCAAACACCTATATAATTTATAAACTCTCTCTCTCTCTCTCTCTCTCTCTCTCTCTCTCTCTCTCTCTCTCTCTCTCTCTCTCTCTCTCTCTCTCTCTCTCTCTCTCTCTCTCTGGCACCTGGCAAAATAAATTTTGTTTTTTCTTTCAAAATTCTGTTTACTTTGTTCACAATTATTCACATTTCGCTATTTCGTTGGTAGTCAAGTCTTATAGTTATTCACTCATATATATATATATATATATATATATATATATATATATATATATATATATATATATATATATATATATATATATATATATATATATATATATATATACACAAATAATTCGGATTTCAATGTAAAAGGGTTCAATTTTTATTGGCTCAACTGTATATCTTTTCATTTTCATATCTGATATAATGTTATGTTTATATACTCGTGACATTGTGTTTAAGTAAAGTATGATTAGTTTCACATTTGACCCCAATCGCGGTGCTATAGAAACATCAATACGCACATGTAGGCCATTATAAGTGAACTTTTGATGTTCCAAGAGTTTACGTCTGTCATTATCAATTTCACTGATCAAACGATGATAATTATCTTGCTAAAATGGTTACAATTTGTGGGATTTGATTTCACAGCGTGATCATTGTTAGAGGGTTTGTACCCGTATATTCTTTTTTCATATCCAATTCATGTGCATGCGTGCATATATAATACTGCAATAACCAGTGAAATAAGTCCAAATAAAATCTATATTACGTTCAAACTTGACGAAGCAACGAGAAAGCCTCATGCAATCCAATATTCTCCAATTGTTTACTCGATATATATTTCAGCCACAATGGTCCAAGGGTCAATCGTATTCTTTGATAATAGGAAATTGACTGAACGCTCCAACTGCGAATTATCATTTCTATTAAAAAGCTGGAACCATGTTAAACCGTTAATTTGTCAGTTAAACACCTAACTCAACTTTGACCTCCTGAATAAGGTCAAACATACGGAAGCATAGGTGAGTCAAAAAACCCTTGTCTAGTAAAGGGTGCCCCTTTGGTTTCTACGATCGTATCGTATTTATAACTGCTACGTGAGGTGCAGACGGTTTTATTACAAGTAATTGTGTAACATATGAATCATCCAATATTTGCGATTCTTTCCACGATTTGACGTCATTTTTGTAAGAATTATATTTCATGAAAAAAACTAATAATCAGTAAATTGTTTTTTTTACAATAATGTTAGTATATTGTTCATATAATGAAAACAAAATTATGTGACTAATATTCATATTCATATTACCAAAGATATAATGCTCAAGACGATCGTTTCTGTCAATTAGACTTCATCAGTTGAGCTCCAATTTTATATAGATTTTCTAAAGAGAAAGATGCATCAGGAAAGGCTAAATAATAAATCTAAACGTATAAGCAAAATCCGTCTAAGAGTAACCACTCTAAAAAGATGGTTATCCTAGCTTTAGAAGAATATAGAAATGTAAATGTGCTTTTAGTGCCAAATATTACTTTAGTATAGGATTATGACCTGGTACCGAAATAACAGGTAAAACGTCGATTTCTTCTTCATTTTATCCATTAGCATTTACATAACTGATAAAAAGGTTTAATTTCATTGATGCAGAATCAACAAGATACATACAAGCACGTTTCTATGTAACCAAGTCATTGATGATGGTGATGATGATGATGATGATGAGGAGGAGGTGGTGGAGGAGGAGGAGGACGACGACGATGATGATGACGACGACGACGACGATGATGATATACAATCACAATCAAATTTTACATCAGTGTTATTCAGTCCAACTATTTAATATCCACTGATATAACAGCAATTCTCTCGTATTACCTACAAAATTATTTATCAAGATTCCTCCGTCATTTTAGCTAGAATCGTAACTGATACTTCATGTTAGTATAAAACGTTGTTCATTCATGGTTTCGTAACCTAATAAACATAAGGATATCAATATCAATAAATATTAGAAATATGACCCATAGTATCAATACAGATAAAAGTGAAAAAGCGAAAGTCAGTGCAACTGTGTTACTATACGGCAAACGTGATGCTTACGGTATCTGTATGGTATTTATATAAACATTTAAGAAGCAATATCCCTTACCACGGCATATGATCTTTATATCCTGACCTGACAGGCAAGTAGCAGATTACCCGATATGCCAGTGCGTGTTCAACATATGAACATTTCATATAAAGTAGCAAACTTCTTACAGATAAGTCATAAATATATCGGGAACATTTCGCAAATTTTGTCGTCGGTATAGTGATCTTGTTGCAATTAAAGTGTATAACTGAGTGAAATGTTGAATTGCCTGTTTGATATTGGTTGTTGTATCCTCTTTACCGATTATGAATGAGGATTCATTCCTTGATTTTAATGTGCTCGACAGGAGTTGGATGTGATCAGTCGACAGTGGTTGGATGTGATCAGTCGACAGTGGTCGGATGTGATCAGTCGACATGAGTTGAATGTGAACAGTCGACATGTGTTCTATTGATTTTTTAAATTTGACCTTTCGGCACTGGGTGGATGTGACCAGTCGACAGTGACTGGATTTGATCAGTCGACAAGGGATAGAAGTGATCAGTTGACATGGTTTTGATGTGATCAGTCGGTATGGGCTGGATGTGATCGGTCGACAGTGGTTGGATGTGACCTTTCGACATTGGATGGATGTGACCAATCGACAGTAGATCGATTTGATCAGTCGACATTGGATGGATTTGATCAGTCGACATGGGGTGGATTTGATCAGTCGACATGGTTTGGGTGTGATCAGTCGGCATGGGTTGGATGTTATCGGTCGACATGGGCTGGAATGACCTTTCGATGGGTATAATCAGTTGACATACATTGGATGTGACCTTTCGACATTGGATGGATGTGATCAGTCCACATGGGATGCTACCGGATTTCCCTGAGGTCTGTGTATGTTCACTTTGTCAGTATATCATCTCAAAATCTTCCCGACGGCCAATACTTTGATATTCGTTGTTTTATATATGTTTTCAAATATATTAGCAAATATTACTGTCGGTTAAATGGTTAAAAATTACATTCGAATTATTCAGTATAAGACTGAAATCATTGCCAAAATATGTGTATGTTTTTATGTCTTTTGTGGTGTTTTAAAGTTGTTACATTCTGATGTCATTTCTCATTTTATGTTCTCTATTGCAATGACTGATGTGCAAATTTAACTGGTTGACATAATGAAATATAACGTATCTAATCGATTAGGAATCAGTCGACAAGTTAAAAGTAGTCTAGCAATCTCTATTTATTGTATTGTGAAAAAAACACATATATATATATGTAATCAAAACATATTGTCGACATGTTAAACAGGTTATCAAGTAGTTAGGACAAAATCTTGTTTTCATCTTAACCTCAGGAATTGGAAGTTTGATCGAGTCAAACAACGGATCTTCGGGCAAACACCCTGGATTTTACTCGTGCTTAACTCATGTTTAAGTGATCACTTGAAGAGCTAGATTTCACTACGTCGACGTTAGGCATTATATTTAATTTGATTACGTCACGCTCATACATTTGTCAGCAATATGGTTGCGGTCAGTTTTTAATGATGGAGGAGAGAAACGGGGTATAATGTACCCGAGAAGAGACCAACGGCCTCCCGAAAGTAAACTGGCAACTTTCTCACAAATATAAACTTAGGTTCCAGCGAGGCTCGAACTTGCGCTGACCAGAGACTCCGTGGTTCAAAGCTTGATGCTTTAACCACACTGCCACGGAGATACCTGGTAAGCAATATAAATCACTATAGGTCCTATGTATGGACATTTTTCTGAGTCATGGGTTCATAATATAGTTTAACTAGTAGAAGGAAATCAACTGTCTAATGACCTACATCTCTCTTCACGCCCTCGCTGTTTTAGGGAATGCAAAACTATAATAAAAAGTAAAATCATTATTTCAGTTGACAGAAATAATTTCTATTGGAAAATAGTACATAGAATGTACGTGAAATGATACATCCAGTGTCTATAACGTACCTACAGACAATATGATCAAATGCAACATCTATTTGTAACACAATACATGAATATTTAAAATATGTATGCGCTTCTATATCTGTATGAGATTAGATTTGTCGGTCATATCTACTGATGTAGACGAATCAGTGCAGGCTATATCTACAGGAGTAGAAGACTAAGTACAGTCTATATCTAGAGTAATAGACAACTGCGTACAGGCTATATCTACAGTAGTAGACGTCTAAGTACAGGCTATATCGATTGAATACAGGCTATATCTACAGATGTAAACGACTAAGTACAGGCTACATCTAGATTAGTAAACTACTGAATACAGGCTATATCGAGAGTAATAAACGGCTTAATACGGGCTATATCTAGAGTAGTAAACGGCTTAATACGGGCTATATCTAGAGTAGTAGACGACTTAATACAGGCTATATCTAGGGTAGTAGACGACTTAATACAGGCTATATCTAGGGTAGTAGATGACTTAATACAGGGTGCATCTAGAGTAGTAGATGACTTAATAAGGATATATCTAGAGTAGTAGACGGCTTAATACAGGCTATATCTAGGGTAGTAGATGACTTAATACAGGGTGCATCTAGAGTAGTAGATGACTTAATACAGGCTATATCTAGGGTAGTAGACGGCTTAATACAGGCTATATCTAGAGTAGTAGACGACTTAATACAGGGTGCATCTAGAGTAGTAGATGGCTTAATAAGGATATATCTAGAGTAGTAGACGGCCTATATCTAGAGCTATATCTAGAGTAGTAGACGACTTAATAACGATATATCTAGAGTAGTAGACGGCTTAATACAGGCTATATCTAGGGTAGTAGATGACTTAATACAGGGTGCATCTAGAGTAGTAGATGGCTTAATAAGGATATATCTAGATTAGTAGACGGCTTAATACAGGGTTAATCTAGATTAGTAGACGGCTTAATACAGGCTATATCTAGATTAGTAGACGGCTTAATACAGGCTATATCTAGGGTAATAGACGGCTTAATAAGGCTATATCTAATCGTAATAGACGGCTTAGTACAGGGTGTATCTAGAGTAGTAGATGGCCTATATCTAGAGCTATATCTAGAGTAGTGGACGACTTAATAAGGATATATCTAGAGTAGTAGACGACTTAATACAGGCTATATCTAGGGTAGTAGATGGCTTAATACAGGCTATATCTAACGTAATAGAGGGCTTAGTACAGGGTGTGTCTAGAGTAGTAAACGGCCTATATCTAGAGCTATATCTAGAGTAGTAGCTAAGTACAGGCTATATACATGAGTAGAATTGCAGTGAATACGTAAAGACCGCGAAGAAGATTTGTATTTGACATTAGCTTACACAATGATTCGCTTCTCGCTTTTTCACATAATTAAATACAGGCGTAATATAGTTTTCCTTAACGCCATGTTTGCATTCTATCGCGGTCAAATGGAACAAGATCAAAATCATGTATAATTATATGATTACATGAAAATTAACAGAAATGAAATAATTGTGGTTTTCAAATGCCTTTCAAATATTTTTGCTATAATCTGAAATAGATCTTAATTATTCCGACAGATCGTCAAATGGCAGTATATGCACCTCTTGCATTAAATGAGAACAAAATTATATAAAGTTCACAAAATAATTTTCCACGACTAAGAAATTTCATGTTTATAACAATCTCGAGCAAGGACATTTTGATGGTAATGTAACTATGTTTTATACAGCGATACAAGAAACCAAATTTATATACTTAGTCTGAAATTTATGTTATGAACTTTATATATAAAGTGAAATCTCGTCTTTAGACCACCCCATTTAAGACCATAAGTGTTCAGTCTCTTAAAAATGTCTTTATAATATTATATAAGCCCAGACCCTCACTTCAGTGACAACTAGACAACATTGAGTCAGTCAGTTAGATGGTCTTGTTAGCGAGGTTTCATTATATATCGTTTAAGTACCCAAACTGGTCAGTTTTTAAAAGTTTTTTGTTTACTGTAAAACTATTTGGTGTTTGTGATGCTTGATATTTTCTTGATTTCTGATACAGGAATTGCTGGTACAAAATATATCAGCAGTTGCAAGATAAAAATAAAATGCTGCAAAATTCGCATTGCAAATGTGGCTGTGATTCCCACATTGCCAATACCCGAATTGGCAAATACACGAGAAAGACTAGTGTATAAAGAAATTAAATTTGACTATTCAAATGCATGTCACAATAGTTGTATGGATGTAGACATTATGGGAGTACGTATCTATTTGTACAATATACGTGAAATATTTTCTCAGCAATTTGTAATATAAATTTTACCTTCTCTCGATTATTTTGCACAGAGCTGAAATTGACACACGGTAGAAACTTACTGGTATATTTGAAAAAAGACCGGGAAATGCAATACTTAATCTGAAACTACTCTGACACAGAGAAATATTACTGCTAATGATATGAATCAAATTATATGACAATTCTTGAAGTATTTAAAGGAAATATCTTTAAAGTAAACGGACTGGCCAATTTGGGTAATTTGGTGGTCTCTCTAAAGAAGTTAAATTAATTAAATGATTACTTAGATGTATTATTTCTGGAATGTGGTCTCAAAATTCAAGTGGTCCGTCGTCTCCCAAGACAGAATCCACTGTTTAAACAACTTAACGATAGTTCAGCAATTTACATCTTAATTTATTGCCTCCGGTAAGTGTTTGCTAGTCGTGTTTTGTAAATAGTTAATTTATTTCTTTTATAAACACGTGTTTCATAACTATACAAATTTGTTACATGAATCATTTACTCGAAATTCCAAGCGAAACTTACGACCTAGGCTAAATAGGGCACCGATGATGAATAGCTTTGTTTTTTATTTTTACTAAGAAACAAATACAAATCTACAGCGCTTAAATGAATCCTAAACTGATGATATTTATTTATCAACCGCTGTGGTCTCATTTAGACTCACCCAAATCAATAAATAGTATGGTCTAATTTCATAATTTGGGAGTTAACAAGCACTTACTGCATGTAAAAGTTTTATAAAAATTTTATTCTAAATCACACACCCTTAAATTCTGACAGAGGACTTAACCATTCTTTGAAATGAACAGGTCGAAATGTGACTTCGGGGGTTGATGAGTTAATTCATAAGATAGATAAATGAACTTTTTAAATTTTACGACAATAGTTGTATATTATGTTTCTAATTACGACTAGATACTGAATACATGGTCATCTGATAAAAAAATAATATTTCTATAACAAACATACCGTTAACGGTGGTCCTAGTGGTAAAACGTTTGAAAGTGAAAGTAATAGGTATTTTGAGTAATACTTAAAACGGAAGGCCAGTATCACTGCAATGGTGTCAGTCCATAGCACAGGTAAAAACTTTGTCGCTTCACCTGCTTTAGCTCGTTAAATCTACATGACAACATTGAGGAGAAGTAAAACCACTAAAGAAAACGAGAAAAATAAATTGAATTTAAACTGTTGTAAACTGTTTTGAATTCTGTTTCATTGCGTAAATTGCACATGTCCTTACAGATCCCAAATACTGCACGTTTACTTATTGTAGTGGTGTCCATATGGTGCATGTATACTGCGCAATGGTACACAAAGTTTATAGAATATCCATCATATCACCAATATTTAGAATAACATATAACCGCGTTTAATGTCAACGTTCCGCAAATTTACGGTCGGTATAATAGTCTTGTTTGCGATTACTCTGTTTCACTAAGTGAAATGTTGAGTTGCCTTTTCGTTGGCGGTTGTTGAAACGTCTGTACCAAATGTGTCAGGGATACACTCCTCACTTGTTGCGTTGGACTTGACTGTGGACTCACGGCGGGTGTGACCGGTCGACAGGGGATGCTTACTCCTCCATGGCACCTGATCCCACCTCTTGGTTTCCAGAGGTCCGTGTTTGTCCATTTTTACCGGATTTGTATCTGTGTCCTGGACATTCTATTGATTTATACTTTGGTATCTGAGATTTTTATATGATACCGTATGATCCACAAATGCAGAGGACACTCTACCCGTATATGATATATCGACGTTTAGTGGCGTCCGCGAAGTCTACCAAACGTAGATCTATGATAATATATATATATAAGCTACTATATATATTTATTGGCTTCACTATATTTTAAAATGTTTTAATGTTTTTATGTACTGTTATTGTGTAACCCGTAAGCGCCACTGAAACCTAAGCTGATATTGTGGTTTGGATAGCCAGACGGCCGTTGGTTTTATCCCTGATAAGCTACAGAGTGTTTGCCACTCCCGTACTAATTAGCTGACGGTGAATAAATGAAAATAGATAAAACAAAACGGACAAGCATACAGTTGCCAGCACAACCACTGCTGTAACATGATCAACAGTATTGCTTGAACCATTGCAAACATTATAAAATATCATTGTTAATAGAGTGATGGTGGATGGTCTAGACAACAGCAAAAAGGAACAAGACACAAATAAATCCAATAGATATAATGTTTATATCAGAAAAGTGCAATCATAAATATATATTTTTTCACATATGTATTTTGCAACTAGCACATAATAATGTTTTATAAGAAAGAACTATCAAATTCAATGAGAAAGTCAACACTAAAACACGTGGTATTAACAAAGCTTTGTTGTCTGGTGATATATGGTATGTTTTTAGAAGTTTGTTTTGTCATATACGATTTAGTTAGGTCTTCTAGACTAAATAAACCTGAGAAGAAAAATAATGTGGATAAACGCGAGACATCAAAATGTTTCTGAAAAATAGTTTTCCTAGCTTTCTGGGATGTGGGTCAGATATTGGAATTGCCAAGGTTACTCGACAAGAAAGAGGTATTATCATCAAAATCACAGATACCTAAGTATTAATCTTCAGGATGTCCAGGTTACTATATACAAATCACAGATACTAAAGTATTAATCTTCAGGATGTCCAGGATACAATATACACATCTGGTGAATATTGGACACACACCAACCTCTGGAAACCTGAAAATCAGGTGCCAATGATTTCGTTATCGACAGACAAGATTCTGGAGTTGCCCGGATGTTATCAAGGTAGGCCCTATATGATCGGACAATGCTGTGTCGATTATTAATCCAGAAGGACTCAAAATCTCCAACGAGGGGACATTGTCCTATTGGATGATAACAATGTTTAGCTGTCTGGTGTGGAGTTTAATCTTTAATTTTACAGTCCACCTGTTAATCTCAATTTGATATCTATGCTGCGTGAAAGGTATTTCAACAGTACTAATGACAACCTTTTGATGGGCCAGGTAAAACAGTTTGGAAAGATCGTCTTGCAGACATTGAAGCATTAATGAAATAGATTGAGTTTAAAGATTCCTGTATAAAAGTAAAATTAAATTTAGTTCAAAAAGGCTTTTTGCTGTTCAGAAAAATTTTGATTGACGTTATTTCGTTTTTTCTCAAATTTAAAAGGTACATAAAATGATTAATCATATGTTAATCATGAAATTAAACTTTTTTGTACATTTTAAGTATCAAAAGAAACAAGGTAAGGGAAATGTCAGGTGTAGAATTTCTCAGTCCATTGGAATCAATCAGTTGCTCTACCGAGTGACCAAAATTAGCGAAAGAACCCATTGAACTACATATATATTTTTGTTGTTATTGCGGTTTTGAACGTCCCCAATAGAAGGTGAAGCAATATGTGTAATATTATACGAATGATTGACGTTAATCAATTTCTCTAATCAATTTCCCTTTTCTATATATTTTGTCAGCATTACCCTTGTGTCACAAAGATAGAGAGGAATGTCATTTGCAATATACAGATGTTGACGAAAGGTTAAAGAGAATTACTCTAACGCAAAGCTGTATTACCGAAATTTTTAATCGTTCAAACTTTAATTTAAATAACTAATTGGAACTGATTTTGATGGTTAATATATTTTTTATAATCGTAAGTTAGAGGTATGAAATAACATTATATACCCTTGAACGACTGTTCAAACATCCTCTTATGGTCACATCGAATTTTCTGACAAGTCATCAGGCTTACAAGATTGTATACCAGGTGTAAAAACATACGGTTATGAACAATTATAGAAACAGACATGGTAATGACCATCTGATGACTAAGAAATAGGTTAAATGTAAATAGACCGACATAATGTTATCTAGAGAAATTGAATCTTATATGTGTGTCTCGAGTGGATAAGGAATCTCTACCCGAGCGGTAGGAATTTCATAGTCTTACCACGAGGGTGGATATTTCCCTTTCTACTCAACACACCTATGTTTGATTATTTTTCTCCCATATTTTAAAAATGAAGTTCTACGCAGATAGTGTGATATAACTATGCACTGTAATCTGAAGACACAGAAACTCTACATCATAAAGTGTACTGTGACGTCATAGCGTGTGTAAGCTGTCTTTCCCTTGGGAAAAAATCCCTTTTCAAAGGATTATTGACTTTTAAGAGCAAGTGTGGGAGAAGAATGTTTCTGTAATAGAGAGATGATCAGTTACCGTATAGAGGACAATAACGCATTAACCCCTGTGGTAATATTTAGAATCATCAGATAAATAAACAGTGTAGTCTAATGTCATGATTCAAGGGTGAACAAGTTCATATTGCATGTAAACTCTTTGTAATTAGTTGTGTTCTAAATCACACTGAATTACCTCTGCATTCTGACAGTGGACTTATCCATTCTTTTGTAACAACAACTCCAAAGGTGACTTCAGGGGTTGATGAGTTAACATTCACTAAATTCATGGTGTTAATAAATTCGTGAAATAAAGAAACAGTGAATAAATGTATGATAACTTTTTATCATATGTCTGTACTAGATATGACTACATTTTTATATGCGATATTGTCACGTCCCCATGCATTGACTATTCTCGTAATGCACCCAATGCATTTATTATTTTCGTAATGCATCCCTGAGAAAAATTTCCTATCAGGTTTGGTCAAAATTAGTCTACTGGGGCCCGTTTACGAAAGGTTCGAAGTACTAAATCCTACTGAACGTTTAGTCCACGGCAACGAATCGCTGATTGATGACAATGAAGACTAAGATTTAGGATTTAGAGCTAAGGATCTTTCGTAAAACGGGTCCCTGGTTCTTGAGAAGACTTTGAAAATGTCTAGAATTTGACAAAAACATAGTTTCTGTTTACTTAGGTGACCTTGACCTTTTACGCACGACCTTGAAATTGTGTCAAACTTATCCATAGATAATGCCTAACAACTTTCTCATATAGCTTGGTATACAAAAATTCAATCAGTTTTGAGTTATTAAGCCATTTGTACACAACTGCACCCTATGTTATTCATGCGTTCCCTAGTAGACCGTTTATAGACAGATTTCATTTTCGTTCGCAAAATTTGTAGATATTGACTTAACAATCATGCATACATAATTTGAAAGTCATCTGGTCATTGGTTCATGAGAAGAAGATTTTTAAAGATGTACCAAGTTTTGGTCCTTCGGCCTTCAGGCTGATATGGGGAACCTCGGGATGAGAAGGAGAATTATATCAAAATAGTATATAATAATATCTATATACATGCGTAATATGATACGGGGTGCATTTACTGAACCAAATGCTATTGTATTCTATTCCTGATCCACTAATTCTATAGACCGGCATAGTAACTGATTGTGCATTACGTTTAACAGACATAGTGATATGGTTTTTTTCTTTCTATTGCTAAGCCATAATGGTTTCCTGAATATGAAATATTGACAAAAATAGGTTCAAACAGAACATAACCAATGAGTATGATCCAAAAATGAACATGTCATCAATTTGGAGATTTGTATTTCTTAAATGTCAAGAGATGTCTTGCAGGTATTACTTTCGTCTGGCAATTGTACAAGGTATAAATGAAATTCTGGAAACAAATCAGTCATCGTTAATGAATTTTATGGTATTTCAATACTCAATAAATGTCAAAACAGAATTATTTTTTCATTGTTTAAGACTTGAACGTTCGCTAAAGCTTAGTACTGTAGGACGAAACCTAATTAAATCCTGTACGATTATATTCCTTACAGGTTAATTTCATGCACAATTTATTTAATTTACAGGCGCATGACTACACCGATGATGATGATGATGATGATGATGACGACGATGACGACGACGACGATGATGATGACGACGACGATGATGACGACGACGATGGTGGCGATGATAATGATGATACTAGATGAGTCGTACTTTATCAATTTAATGTTCATTTCTATCAGACTCTCTCTAAACTCGGCAACTGTATCATGTATAGGTCAAAGATATCCGTCCTCTTTGGCATGGGAAATGTAAGATTATATTACGACTATATTATCATAAGATAGACACGTTCTAGTGATAAAACTCATAAATATTTATAATGTCGATACGCCTTTATGTTTAGGATTTGGTTTCGGTCATTTGTGAAACTATATGGTACAATATCACGGTATCAATCTGGGATCAAACATATACGATTCATAGTTTGATTCATAGTTCATTTCATGTCCTGGACATTATATTGATTTATACTATGGTATCTGAAATTTCTGTATTCATAGATTATATGTGAAGGATTTTATTTAAACAATAGCTATTCATATTACTAAAATTAAAATATAGATGTCATAGATGGTCAGTGTCAGATGAAATATTCGGTATAAAAAGCAAGATATGAAAATTACTTTAAAATAAATGTTAACGTTGAAACAGTTGAAACGAAAATCTTAACATAGTTGCCAGTCAACAAATTGATATATAAAATTGACTATATATTGGAATTACATATCAAGTTAGTTTTATGAAGAATTTCATGTTGCTGGATAAATAACAAACCCTGGATATTAATAACTTACACGAAAAACTAATTTCATACCTAAGTTTCTTCGGCACATTTTTGTGTCCGTGAAAGCAATCAAATATATATAATAAAATAATAATATATAATAAAAAGAAATATTATTGTAAAATTAAACATTTTTATAGGTTGAATTATGAAATGTATGGACATTTACAAAATAAAAGTAAGGACTTTGAAAAATAAATATAAAAAAATGAGTTGAAGTATCGGATTTGACCCTTTCCGTCACAAGAATGTTGTAGAGAAGTATAAACTGTCATAAATTCAAAGTTGATAAAGTTAAATTGAAGAAGTACCGATCAATAATCAAAACTCAAGTCCATTATAACACGACGAATTAGATATGTAAATGGTCTCAACATGATTAACAATTGCGAATCTCAAACAGGATAATACCAGGTGTCCGGAAGGAGTCTGCATCTTCTGCTAGCATGCCACACCCGTCGCAAACGTACCATGGATACCTTTCTAGTCAAATTCGGTGAAAATGTCAAGTTTGGTGATAAGGTCAAGTTCGGTGAAAAGCACGATTGGTGAAGGGAGTCCGTGGCCGTGCTCCAGAACAATATCTAATATTTTGAGAGGGGGTCTTCATAATGTTTAACAAGATCCCCGTATCGACTATAAAACGACTCCAAACGTTCAAAAAGATTTCCGCCAAGATAGGTGCACAAATGGTACCCATTGGATTGCCGACAATCTGCTGGAAAAAATGCCAAAATAATTGAGTGGAATAATACTCTCAATAAAACATAATAAACGTCTATTAATTAACAAACGGCATTTTGAATTTCTTTAAAATTTCTTTTCCTAAAAATATCATGTCACAGTATTTTGTCATTACCGAAACGATATTACTGAAGTGATACGTTTATAGAAAGATAACTCTCATGTGAGAATTTTACTACGTCATGATGAAAGTCTCAAGTTATTATCCTTTCAATGTCAACCAGGCTATTTCATGTCCACGGAGTTGGAAGCGAGAAATATGACTGTAATATGATTCTAAATCATGTGCATATGGGTTTTTTTTACATTGTCATTAACGAACGGTCTATGTGAGAACTATGAAAAATGTTATAATCGTTATTCCTTCCTGGCACTAAAATAAAGTTATGTATGTCTGATAAACCATTCCTTTATCAATGTTACCATAAGAGCTTAATTTTCCTGCTAATATTATGAATAGCATGGTAGAAGTTATTACAAATGCAGGAACCAAAAAAACACACACTGAATATCTTAGTTTTAGTGTACTATATTGTTTCGAGACTACAGACAAACGGTGGAGCGTCGGAATCTGCATGATCCCTATATAGCGTTTCGCATTAAAATGTTCAACGTCACAAAAATTGTTGAATGTAGCGTTAAACAACATTAAAGTGAATGGAGAAGATTTCTGCGTTACGCCTCGCCATACCAATATGGTGACACGACTATTGAAGTGCTATAAATTTGACCCTCGCGACGGACCAATTCAGTGAAGTGAGGTTTCTTTAATGTGGCGTACGTGGCCCAAAAGAATAACGACTTCAATTTATTTGGTTTTTGCGTACGTTAATAACTTCCTTCTAAGGTATAACGAGGTACTGGCAATTGATCCATGACCTTTCACTTTCGAGTCGAACACTTTACAATAAGACAAGTGACATGTTCTCGTATTATCTCTAGGGCCGGAAAGTTTGTAACATTCATTTTTAACGTCATGTTTTTTTTTTAATAAGTTACTGCTCGGATGTAGCTTTCCTCGCAATCTCTCTCGAGACTTTCCGGTCCTATTGTCCTACATCGTATTTCATTGATTTTACAAAATTACGACATGAAATACCCAATTTACAACTAATTATATGTTTATGTATAGAACTTATGACTTCTCTACTCTTTACACTACTATTCCACATAAAAAATTAAAAGAAAGACTTTTCAGCATCATAGACAACTGCTTTTTCACTAAAGGTGGTACCCGAAAATTTAAATATCTAGTGATTGGCTATCAGGATACTTATTTCGTCAAACACCACTCTGATTCTACACATAAATATACTGAAGTTGATATTAAAAACATGCTGGAATTTCTAATAGACAATATATTTGTAATGTTCGCAGACGTGGTCTTTCAACAAACTATCGGCATTCCTATGGGAACCAATTGTGCTCCTTTATTGGCCGACCTGTTCCTTTATTCATACGAAGCAGACTTCATTCAGAAACTGCTGAATCAAAAGAAGAAAAATTTAGCGGTGTCCTTTAATTTGACATTTAGATATATCGACGATGTTTTGTCAATTAATAATGACAATTTTCATACATATGTCAATGCGATATATCCCAGCGAACTAGATACAACGGAATCAAGCACACACGCTTCATACTTAGACATTTTACTTAATATAAACACAGACGGGAAATTAGCAACGAACCTATACGATAAACGCGACGATTTCGGCTTTCCCATCCTAAATTTTCCACATTTAAGTAGTAATATCCCTCAATCACCCGCATATGGAGTTTATATTTCACAAAATGATCCGATATGCCAGGGCGTGCACAACATATGAAGATTTCATATACAGAGGTAAACTACTCACTGACAAATTATTGACACAGGGATATCGAAAACCGCGTTTAATGTCAACGTTCCGGTCGGTATAATAGTCTTGTTTGCGACTACTCTGTTTCACTAAGTGAAATGTTGAGTTGCCTTTTCGTTGGCGGTTGTTGAGACGTCTCATGTGTTTCATTGGACTTGACTGTGGACTCACGGCGGGTGTGACCGGTCGACAGGGGATGCTTACTCCTCCATGGCACCTGATCCCACTCTTGGTTTCCAGAGGTCCGTGTTTGTCCATTTTTACCGGATTTGTATATATGTCCTGGACATTCTATTGATTTATGCTTTGGTATCTGAGGTTTTTATATTGTATATTATATTACAAATATCCCAATCCATCTCATCAGCAATGTAGGACTATATTAAATTCCTAGTCTAGACTATCGCTTCATATCGCTATTGAATACATAAAGGCAACACAAATGTCACTATCATAAGCCATCAAATTAAAGTTTCTACTCAAGGACGAAATTACTTTAATCCTCGGAGATCTCGTAACAATACATAGTTCATATTGATGGGATATATATATATATAATCTCCAAAACCCTATCGACCTAAATGTTAAACAGAATGTCAAAATTTCACATTTAGGCACAAATTTAAATTATTTACTGGATACAATATTAATGTGTCTGTGTTCTTATATTGCGTGGGGAGACAGGGTAGCATCGAATATACAAGCTTCTGTATTTTAGGTGTAAAGAGGTTCTACGACGAATAAAGAAACAATTTAATTTGAATGTTTATGTTGCGTTCTTCTATTACCCTAGGCAATATAAGGCAAAAAATAGGTCATCTTGTCATGGTTGTTGATGTTACGACCTTTTTATCGAATAAAAACATGGATATAAAATCGTTTAAGAAAAAGACTAATTTTCTAAACATTAGTTCCATTTCAACCAATAGAGAACAAACACTTGTCGAGGTTTTTTTAATCTGCATGACCGAAACATTTCAAATTTTTTTTTTATCACATGAACTTTATCAGTTGATTACAATGACATGATACTGATGTATACAGTATCACACTTGTGGGGAAAGTGCTGAAATAAAGTAGCGTATATATTCATTTTAGTTTATATATTAACGTTTGATTCCTTTGTTCTCCGATATACAAAAGTATACCATGAATACCTTCAGTAGTGTCGATATGATTTGAGAATATTGGATAAACTTCAGTTGATTAGAACTCTACCCATCCTAGACGAGTTTCAAACGTACATTTTAATTTGAATGGTGTTAAGTCATTCTCAACTCAAGATGAGAGGTACCCGGTTACACTGTACCCGGGAAGAGATAGCCGGCCTTCCGCAGGTAAACTGACAAACTTTCTCACAAAATCAGCTTAGGTTTCAGTGGGGCTCAAACATGTGCTGTGTGAGAGCGCAATACTCTAACCACTCGTCCACGGATGTCCCTCAAAATTATTCGTTAAGACAGTTTTAAAGAATATTAGTGTTGCTGTTAACAAAGGCAGTTTACCGATCTTTGGAATGTGAAATTTAGCACTTTTATTTACATAACCACAATAACGGCAATATTTATCGAAATTATAATATTTTGCGAGAAAGTATAAACATTCGGTTGGGAGCAAAATGAAATGATGTAGAAGAAAATAAAGGGTTTTATATCATAATTACACAAAGTATTGATCTGTGTCATGTTTTACTTCACTCAAGGCAAACATTTTCACTTGTGATCAATGTTTCGCGTTTTAACAACGTAATGATGAAAATGAAAGAGAACGTTAGAAGTTAGAGTAACTCGTGCGACATATTTGTTATCCAGCTACAAATAGAAGCTAATATATTATAAAATAAACAAAGAAAGAATGAACACATGTAATACATAACAATCAATTTAAAGATCGCCCACTTAACAACACAGAATTGGTTTATTAAAAGCACATGCAGAAGTCTGCATTAGATACAGCTCAGGTGTATCAGAGGGGACGTAAACGTCATACATGGGAATGTTCCTTGAGCTAATATGTTACTTCTGTAAGAACATGTTGTTGTTGAATATATTTAAAATCGCCTGACTCTTGCTGTTCTTGTTCTGAATATTATACTTCTTCCTTCTTCAAGTAAATCTTATCAGTTCTACAATCAAAACGTCTCAACCGGTATAGATATATACATATATATATATATATATATATATATATATATATATATATATATATATATATATATATATAATTAAGAGATATAATGTAATGTATATATGAAGATAGTATATAGGTCAGTCAGTCAAATTATTAGTAAATATGACACAATGTACTTTGTACTCTATATACTTTCAGAAATAAAATAAATAAAGGAAAAGCTTCAAAAGCTTCGGAGAGCTTGTGGTCACATCTATCCCGTAACTACTAGTAACGAAGCTAGAGAGACTTTAAATTTTCCGAAATGTAAAAGTTTCAAGGTCTTCGACCTGGTACAAAGTTTAAGGACACAATTTGAAATTCGCAACAACAATAACCCCAAAACTATATCATAGGTGTTGCAGATTTGTAGGAAATATGCCGAGGGTGTATGTGCGAAGTCTCAAGGTCATCTGATCAAAGGTCAAGGTCACAGCTCAATTGAAAATTTCAATCCAAAATAACCCAGAACTATAGCATTATAATGTATGTTTATTGTTGACGAAATAACATGATATTTAGCAGGAAAAAGATTAAAGGTCATCAGATCATAGGTCAAAGTAACAGCTTAAATTGAAAATTTCAAGTGCATATTACTCAGAATGAAAACAGGACAAGTTGTTTGTGGGCAATGTGCTCAATTTGAAAATTTAAAGTAAATATAACTAAAGATCCTATAGAATGTTCATTTGGGTGTTACTGTAGAAGATTTGCATGAAATATTTTGAATATTTGTCACGGAGGAGTTTCGAGGTCATTGATTTGAAGGTCAAGACCACAGCTCATTATTTTTATTACTATTCCGACATCATCATAGACTTAACCAATAAAAAGTGAAGTGCCTCATGCAAGAGATCCGCGACTTCCAGAGAGCAGGCAAAGAATAGCCACATTTTTTTCAAAGTCTTTGGCATGACTCGGTACCCGGCTTCGAATCCATAACCCCCGCTTTCGAAAAGAACATTCTATCCAGCTAAGCCTCCGCCAGTGATTATTTGTAATGTAAAACAGGTGATTTCAAATTTTTACAGTGGTTACTCTTAGACGGATTTCGACTATACTAATAGATTTATTATTTGTCCTTGTATGATACCACTTTCTCTTTAGAAAATATACATACATTTTGAATTGGAGCTCAACTGATGAAGTCTAATTGACAGAAACGATAGTCGTGGGCATTATAACTTTGGTAATATGTTTATAATATTTACATAAAATATCCATAAATACAAAATTAGTCAGTCAGTAATAAAAAGTACTAGAACAAACACTAATAAAAATTGAGGTTATCAAATTTTAGTGTATTAAACACGACATTGTTACACCCCCTCTCTCTCCCCATTCATCAAGCTGTATCTATAACTATGTGTTATATATATATGAATATTCATTAATTCAGTTTTGATGTTGAAAAACGATTATAACATGTATGTTCTTAGGTATACCTGACGTACAGTCATAAAGATAAATAAGAGACATTTATATCTGTATTTACCTCTGATAAAATGCAAAACGGTAACTTAATATATCACTTAAGGTTAGATCTGTGTAAATGTTGCAGGACTCTAGAGTCAAGTGTGCAATAAAGTTTAATATCAAATCGTCTTCTAGCATAATCGCATATTAATCCATTTACAAGTACTTTCATTCTTATAAATTTACTTTTCGATCTAATCTTATTATGGCTTTTAAGAGAAATAAAATCTCTGAAATCACTGAAACGAATTACGTCTTCAGCTAAACTCTTTGTATGATGTTATTTTGGTTTTGATGTCGGTATACATTATGTATCAAATGTGTTCACATTATTACCATTTTTTTGCTTTTCTCATCATTTCTTGGTGATATCGGGAGTCAATTAAAGACACAACTTTCAAAAGATTCGTGTTTCTCATACACCATTCTTTTTCTTCTACCTTTTATTTTACGTCATACCAGGCTATTTCCAACACAAGATAAAATGACATTACA
Organism: Atrina japonica; assembly: GCA_030159075.1. Taxonomy (NCBI): domain Eukaryota; kingdom Metazoa; phylum Mollusca; class Bivalvia; order Pterioida; family Pinnidae; genus Atrina; species Atrina japonica. The sequence continues at coordinate 514,975 of BROG01000538.1, forward strand.
GTAAAGTATACCCCACATCAATTTATGTTTTTTAGGTAGGTGATATCCATTTAAATATGACATCTTGGTCAATTTCAATATGACATCTAGGTAAAGGACAACTCTTACATATATGAACATCTAAAAGGAGAACTATATAAACTATGTAAGACAACTAAATGACATCTATGTAGGAGATGACTATATGACATCTATGTAGAGGACAACTATATAACATCTGTGTAGATAACAACTATAAGACATTTGTATAGGAGACAACTATATGACAACTGTGTGTGAAAAATCTATATGACATCTGTGTATGAGATGACTATATGACATCTGCGTAGAGGACAACTGTGTAACTATATGACATCTGTGTAGGAGACAACTATATATGTGTAGGAGATAACTATATAACATCTGTTCAGGGGATAAGTATATTACATCTACATAGATGACAACTAAATGACACCAATGTAGAGGACAACTATATGACATCTATGTAGGAGACAACTGTGTAGGAGAAATCTATATGACATCTGTGTAGAGGAAAACAATATGACATGTGTAGAGGACAACTATATGACATCTGTGTAGCAGACAACTATATGACATGTAGGAGACAACTATATGACACTTATATAGAGGACACATTTGTGTATGAGATGACTATATGACATCAGTGTAGAAGAAAACAATATGACGTGTAGAGGACGACATCTGTGTAGCAGACAACTATATGACATGTAGGAGAAAACTATATGACATTTATATAGAGGACACATTTGTGTATGAGATGACTATATGACATCAGTGTAGAGGAAAACAATATGACATCTGTGTAGAGGACAACTTTATGACATTTGTGTTGGAGACAACTATATGACATATATATGTATGAGACAACTATATGATATTTATATAGAGGACAACTATATGACAACTGTGTAGAAAACAACTATATGACATGTATGTAGAGGAAAACTATATGACACCAGTGTAGAGGACAACTATATGACCTCTGTATAGAGTACATCTATATAGCATCTGTATAGAGGACAACTATATGACATCTATGTACAGGACAACTATATGGCATCTGTATAGAGGACAACTAATTGACATCTGTGTAGGAGACCACTAAATGAGATCTGTGTAGAGGACAGCTATATGACATCTGTATAGGACACAACTATATTACATGTGTAGAGGACAACTATTTGACAACTGTGTATAGGACAACTATATGTCATCTATGTAGGGACAACTATATAGCATTTGTATAGACGACAACTAATTGACATTTGTATGCCCAGGGGGCAGAATTTACTTTGCCGGTCCCTGGAAGTTCAATTTTGTGAGGTGTGAGTTTAACTTCAGTGTATTGAGGTGCAAGTTTAACTTTACAGTGTACTGAAGTGTGAAATTAACTTTATAGTGTATTGATGTAAGAGTTTCACTTTACAGTGTACTGAAGTGTGAGATTAACTTTAAAGTTATTGATGTAAGAGTTTCACTTTACAGTGTACTGAAGTGTGAGATTAACTTTATAGTGTATTGATGTAAGAGTTTCACTTTACAGTGTACTGAAGTGTGAGTTTCACTTTATAGTGTATTGATGTAAGAGTTTCACTTTACAGTGTACTGAAGTGTGAGATTAACTTTATAGTGTATTGATGTAAGAGTTTCACTTTACAGTGTACTGAAGTGTGAGATTAACTTTAAAGTTATTGATGTAAGAGTTTCACTTTACAGTGTACTGAAGTGTGAGATTAACTTTATAGTGTATTGATGTAAGAGTTTCACTTTACAATGTACTGAAGTGTGAGTTTCACTTTACAGTGTACTGAGGTGTGAGTTTCACTTTACAGTGTACTGAGGTGTGAGTTTAACTTTACAGAGTACTAAGGAGTGGGTTTCATTTTACAGTGTATTGAGGTGCAAGTTTCACTTTACAGTGTACCGAGTAGTGAGTTTCACTTTACAGTGTACCAAGGTGTGAGTTCCACTTTAAAGTGTAATGAAGTGTGAGTTTCACTTTACAGTGTGCTGAGGTGCAAGTTTAACTTGTGTGTTTCATCTTACAGTGTACTGTGGTAGAGGTTCCACTTTACACTGTACTGTGGTATGGGTTTTACTTCACATTGTACTGAGGTGTGTGTTTTACTTCAACATGTACTGAGGTGCGTATTTCACTTTATAGTGTACTGAGATTTGAGTTTCACTTTACAGTGTACCGAGGTGCGTCTTTTACATTACAGTGTACTGAGGTGTGTGTTTTACTTTACAGTGTACTGAGGTTTTAGTTTAACTTTAAAGTGTACTGTGGTATGGAATCCACAGTGTACTGATTTGTGTTTTACTTTACAGTGTACTGAGGTGTGAGTTTAACTTTACAGTGTACTGAGGTGTGTGTTTTACTTCACCATGTACTGAGGTGCGTATTTCACTTTATAGTGTACTGAGATTTGAGTTTCACTTTACAGTGTACTGAGGTGCGACTTTCACATTACAGTGTACTGAGGTGTGTGTTTTACTTCACCATGTACTGAGGTGTGTATTTCACTTTATAGTGTACTGAGATTTGAGTTTCACTTTACAGTGTACTGAGGTGTGACTTTCACATTACAGTGTACTGAGGTGTGTGTTTCAGTTTACAGTGTACTGAGGTTTTAGTTTAACTTTAAAGTGTACTGTGGTATGGAATCCACAGTGTACTGATTTGTGTGTTTTACTTTACAGTGTACTGAGGTGTGAGTTTAACTTTACAGTGTACTGTGGTATGGATTTTACAGTATGTCAAATATGAGAATTGATTCAACCAATGGAAATGTAAAATTACCATTGAAAATATTAAACATATTTTCAATGGTAAACAAATATTCAACAAAAGAAAATCTCGTAACGATTCTTATTATATTACTATTTCTATGCAAAATATTTCATTTACAATTATTCATTCTGACTTTTTGACAAACCAATGATACTCTTTTAAGCAGGTTTAGTGTCAAATTCTCATAAAAGAAGGGAAGCAGTGTTTCTATGTTGTCTATACACATTTCCCATCTACGTGATTATCATCGTGAATTATAGGTAAGTAGCTGCCTGGGTATTGGGTATTGACCACCCAGTATTCCGAAGGTCTGATAGTCCGAGGGCTCAACAGACCGAAGGCCCGATAGTTCGAGGGTCCAATAGTTCAAAGGTTCGATAGTCTGAAGGTCCATTAGTTCAAAAATCCAATTGTCTGAAGGCCTGATAGTTCGAAGGCCTAATAGTCCAAAGATCTGATATAATTCCCCAAAACAGAGGTTGCAAATCCAAGAAAAACAAATACAGGTTCCAGAAAAGAAAACATAACCCTCAAAGTTGGAGAGCATGAATAAAGGATACATTACATGCACAGATCCAAGAGGGAGGGTAGGGAGAGAATACTGGGCATCTGGACCTCCTAAGGTTGTCCAAAAATTAGCATGGGAAAAGCCCGGCAGAAGCTCCTGCAATGTCTAAGGATTGCAGAAATCCACGTCAAATCATCGTCCTTGCGTTGAATGATCAGTCAGTTATCACCTTGAACTATAAAGACTGAATCTGAAGATCGAGGGGGCAAACGTTAATTCAAGATTGTCACATAGACAATTATATTAAGTCTCTTTTTTCCTTTCTATTCCCCCTTATTTCTTTTTTCCTTTAATTTTTCCCCTTTTTAAGGAAGGGTGAGAACATCCCCTTGCCCCTTCTGAATCTGCCTCTGTTAACAATATTTTTGTTATCTATTGGGCATTCCAACTTTTAGCCCTTCACACTATCAGACCTTCATATCATTTGTCCTTCTAACCAATGGACCTTTAAACCTTAGATCAAGTCTTCGAACTATTGAGGCGTCAGAGTGTGGAACCTCTGGTATATTGGTATGCAGAACTTTCATTCTATTGGACCTTCAGACTATTGGGCCTTCGGATGATCGGGCACTCAGACTATCAGACCTTTGGAATACTGGGCGAACACCGCCTTGGCAAATCTGATTTACAAGTCTGCTTTAAGCATGGGAGACTCTACAAATAACAAAAACAGCTAAT
>BROG01000539.1:0-2500 GCA_030159075.1 Atrina japonica
TTTATGAGAAGGTTTGTAAAGATTACAGGGTCCTAGCCACTTTTTGTTTGAAAATATTATGCAGCTTCAAATACATGGGGCAGTTTGTGCCAAGTTTGGTTTAATTTGAACCATTGATTCTATTTATGAGAAGTTGGAAATCTGAAAGTTGATAAAAAACTGAAATTTTCTATTTAGTTGGGTGTCTGTGACCTTGAACCAAGAAATCTGATCTTTGGTTCATGGAAAGAATTTTAAAGATATACCAATACTTTACACTTTTTGGAGCCACTATAGTACATTCTGAATGTAAAATTGATATCATCCAAAAAGATTTTATGCCCTTTACACCCCCCAACACACACACACACTTCCCATCCCCTCTGATGAATAAAACATAGTTCTTTATCCCTTGTTTGGTCCTTGATAAATATTTCATAACAAACTTAAACTAATGGCTATTTTCTCAAAATACTGTATTTTAAATAAAACGTTGGACATCATTTGATCCATCTCAGTGAAGTATTAAGATATCATGTTGTTATTATTTTGCTCCAGATAATAGTTTATTTATGGCACCTTCCTGATACATGTATCTATATCAATACCAGTATTTCATTTCTGAGTGATGTGACTGGTTATTCCACAGCCAATCACATTTTTGTAACCCTTGAGTTATTCTACAGATGAGCTAATTTGAGAAGTTCTAAAATGCAGATAATGATTGACGCATATATTTGATGAAAGGCAGTAAATAACTTCAGCCACAGAAAACAATGTGTCAGAAATCAATATCCTCTGTCAGATATCTAAATGGTTCCTTATAAATTTAATTCATAAGAAATTATTGATATAAATAACAAAAAATGTAAAAATCCATGAACAAACTTATTTCATTTTACTGACATTATTTCTTTGAAAATTTTGCCCTAGAAGATATATTTCTGCAGATTCTGACCGGCATGCTTCTGGTTTTACAATTCTATAAGTATCAAAGAGTTGTTTTATTACATCCTCTAAGACATGGAGTTCTCCTCCCATCCATACTTTACAAAGCACAGACCCTCCTGGTCGCAAGTTTATAACAGAAAATCTTAACACAGACAAACATAAAGCAATTATAACACCATGGTCAAGAAATTTATGTCCAGTTGCACTCGGTGCCATGTCACTTAAAACGATATCAGCTTTCCTTCCAGACAGTACTTGTGTTATTTCATCTTGAGTTTCTTTTACAGTAAAATCAGCATTACAAAGCAGTCTGGCTCCTTCAATGGGCATGATACCTTGGAGATCAATGCCAATTACCTCCCCTACTGGTTGTTCAGGATCTAAAAGAATACAAAAATACATTTCTACATCATCATCATCATCATCACCATCTTTCTTTTACATTCTTATCTTTATCATTTCATATACCCACACACAATCACTGACCCAACCACCCGCAAACACACACACACACACACACAATAAAAAAAACCCACCAACCCACACGCGTGCACACACACACACACACCTCTTTCATACAATGTATCTTTAGGATTTACATCAAGTCAACAGAGCACATCGGACCACAATATTCATCCACTCAAAAGTCCATAATTATTTTTTTATGAATTATTAGATACATGCATATATTTTCACCTCTGGTAATTGTATATTTGATGTAGGAAAAGTAAAACATAGTGTAATTCTTGGCTTTATACATGCATATAATTAAATCTTCTAATACTTAATTACCAAGCTTTTAAACATACCTGCTATAGCTTGTACTGCTTTGAATGTTTCAAATCGTCTGATTTAGTAATACATGTAGATGTACATGTACATGTAATTTTTGATTTAAGAATTTGAATCACTGACATCAGCTGATCACACATTAAGAAAGCTTTGTGCATCATCATGTAAGCAATATGAAAGTTGAGTCAATACAAGCCTAATACATACATTTATACATACTAGTATATTGAATATGGACTTGATATCATCATTAGTCACTACATGTGTACGTGTGTGCAAAAAATTCAATCGCTTTGACAAATAAATTGAATTCATCTTTTGACAAACACAATGCAAAAAAAAATTGAGGCCTACAATATGAAATTGATTTCATCTTTGAGAAAATACAAGGATGTCATGAAGCAATGTTTACATTTAGCAGATAGATGGGGCAGATGGATGGAAGTATGTGGGCCGATTGATCTGTGCAGTTGCTTAGGACAGAAATGAGTAACAATAAAATACAAAAATTGAGATATGTGTATACTATTAAATTCAAAGTAAATATTGTACAATTATACAATGTATATGGACTTTTGAGTGGATGAATATGGTGTAATATTGACCTGAAATCCAATATTGACCAAGACAATAGCCTACATGTAGGTCAATATTGGTTTTCTAGTCAATATTACACCATATCCATCCACTCAAAAGTCCATAACTATTTTTTATATAAATATTTAGATACATTTATATACTAATCCTACAATGTAAGTAACAATCAGAGTAATTCCAA